>JARVGP010001531.1:0-14070 GCA_029876185.1 Mansonella ozzardi | reverse complement strand
TTTTTTTTATTTCATACTATTGAATTAATTGAAACAGATCAGATCATCAGGTCATTTCTTTTTTTTATTTCATACTATTGAATTAATTGAAACAGATCAGATCATCAGGTCATTTCTTTTTTTTCCGTTTTTCAATTATAAATATATCAATATGTTGTGACAACACAGTGCTAGTAATGAACGGTTATGAATTTGAAATTTGAATTTTAAGAAAAGGAACACTTTTATCGTCTTCTAATTTCGAAGATTGATTCAAAAATTTACAGCATAATTTTTTCTCAAACTTTTTTTCTTCATTCATAAAATTATCCCGTACCCAATCATAAATGATTTTTTTCCATTCATAATTCAATTCAATTTTGAATGAAATAGTTTGACTGTTTTTTTTTCGTTCACTATGTTTGTTTTCTGTTTTTCTATCAATGTTTTTTTCTATCAATTGGAATCAAGAATTTGCTTCATTGAAATTCAAATAACAAAAATATCAAATTTTATTTTACTATAGTTTTAGTGGTTTTTATTTTTACTCTTTTATCTTGACAGAAAATATGAACAGCTGATATGTTATCATCAATGTTTTTTAATATAATTTTAATTAATTATAAACGAATAATTGATATGAAATATTCATATAATTAGTTTTTGACAGTGCAGTGTCTTTTTTGATGAAAAATTAACAAATTATTGGAACAGCAGTAGTAGTAATAATAGCATTATTATTATTACCACTTAATACATTGAAAATGGCAGTATTATTAACATCTATGATATCGTTATTACGTTTGCATAAATGTACAGTATAATAATAATAATGATGATCATGATGCGAAGCGAAAATAAAGCAAAAAACAACAGCATTAATATAATTTTAATTAATTATAAAAGAATAATTTTAAAAAATTATTAATACAATTAGCTTTTAATAACGGTTATAAGTTCTGTTATTAAATATTGGTGTCATCATGTTGCTATTATCAATATTACTACTATATATAATTATAGAAATAGCAGTCATTGATATCAGTGATAGGAATGAAAATTATTAGTCATTTGATTTATTGTCAAACATGTTCCTCAGTAATTTTTTTTTGCAATTCTTTTGCCCATCGAAATTAAATTTTTTTTTTTGTGGAAAATACATTTATTGGAAATTTTCTCATTAAATTTCACATGTATGAAAAACTTTTCGGTCAATGATACTGTTCAGTAAAATGAAACTTAAGAATTGCTAAATTTCAAATTTTCATTTAGTATTTTACTCCTTCCTTATTTTAATGCGATTATGGTTATTATTATTGTTTGTTATTGTTAATATTATTTATTATTACTATTATTAGTTTTTTCGGTTTTTATTAAGTCTTTGACATCATTAAATGAATATTCATTTAACTTTATTAAAGTTTTTCGTTTAAATGTTGATTGGATAAAAATACATCGTTTACAATTAATTACTTTTTAAATGATCTTTCACCAATTATTTTCAATAATTAGCTATGCTATATTTTATAGTTTTTTCAAGAAGAAAAAAAAAAGAAATATTTGTTTACAACTATTTCCAGATTGTCATTTATCAATATATTGTCAATGATGTTATCAATAATCTGATAATCTGTTCCAACTGTTCCACCGGATTGGTCATTTTTCACTTCGGAACATTGTACCAACAAACTTCTTATCGAATTGTTTAAAATTTTCATTGCCTCTTTCTTCTTTCACTCTTCTTCCTCTTTTCAATTTTTTTTTCGCCAAACTCTTATCAGTAAATTGTCCGTGCTATACTTTCTACTTTCCCAACAAATTTTAAATGCTATTCATTTTTTTTTCTCAACCATCTGATAATCAAAATATTTTATTCGCTTTTTTTCTTTCCCTTTTGCTTGATTTCGTCTTGAATAAAAGGAATTGTAATGTTTTCGCTTTTTTTTTTTTTTTTTTTTTTTTATTTTTTTTTTTTTTTTTTTGTTTTTTTTTTTTTTTTTTTTTTTTTGAAATATTTCACTTCTTCATCTAAATAATAAAATACCGGAAATCATTTAGCGTAAGCTGGCTATTTTTTTTTAACTTGAGGGCGGAAGTAGATAAGGGATTATAAAATGAAATAAAATATTAATTTGTCGCAGGATACTGTGATACAATTATTTTCATCTCATTATGAATTTAACTATAAAATTTATTAATTATTAATCAACTTGTTAATTAATTTGTTATGCTTTAATTTTTCCCAAAATTAAATATCACTATGAGTTCACTTTGAATTTCTTTTTGTTTAATTTACATATTTTAATATTTATGCTAAGTGCAATGATAAATGTCACTTACAGTCAATGATAAATGTCACTTACTAAATTCATTTTTACATCGTACTAAGCCAATTGCTTTATATTTTAAAAAATTACTGTTAATACGATATAAAATTAATTAGTTGTAAATATTTTGAAAAGGAAAAGTTTATGTAAAGCTTACCAATGGAAAAAAAAGGGAAGAAAAACAGGTTTATTATTTTTTGGTACCAGTTACTTTGATGGTACAGATAACAAAATTTGTTAATGGCTCAATTTTTTTTAATGAAGTATATAAGTTACGAATGTTTCATCTTAGTGTACATCTAAGTAAACTCAATCATTTTTTTTAAAGTGATGAATTTGTTTCTTTCAAGAGAAAAAACTTATTTTATTTTGTCATTTGTCATTTTAACAATTTTAAAAACTCACTTCTTCACATACAAATTTTTAACAGTTATTTCTAAGTATTCATTTTAAAAACTCTTTATTTTTATTATGCATATATAAAAATATCTGTGAAATATACAATAATGATATTTGGAGTGATTTGTCATTTGTTTATTTTAAAAGGAATAATGAAATATCAAAAATTATCAGAAATTGAAATAAAATAATAAAAAGCATTAGAAATTGGAATCATTATTGTCTTATTATTAAAAGGATATATGCGTGATCAAGAGAAAATTTTCAAATTGCTCCATTTTATATTTGAAGTGATTAGTATGGATTATATTTGAACTGGAACTCGTTTGTCTGAAATACTACAATATAGCATATATGTAATCAGTGAAAAAGAACAAGCGATCAATGATAATAATGGAAAAAAAATTTTTGGAAAAATTTAATTTTTGCCAAAGCACTTTACTTTTTTTATGATATTCAATTTGCAAAATTTCATTCATGTTGTAGATTGCATGAATTTTCAACAGTTATTTTTTGAATCGTTCAAAATTTTCCGAATTTCACAAGTTTTGAATTATCAAATTTCAGGAGTTTTAAATTATCAAATTTTACAAGTCTTACATTTTCAAATTTTAAACCTTATCTAAAATATGATTAACGCGGTGATAAATATTAATTACAAAATGAGTTAAATTGCTCAAACTCATTATTTCATACTTAATATAACTGCATGCATTTATCGCTGTATTAATGCGAGTATAATATTTTATAGTTTTTTTTTTGTTTTTTAAGCTTCTTTCAAATTTTTTAATTAACAAACAATCTTACGTTCCATACTGAATAAACAATGAAACAAATTTTGCTAATTAATCAAAATTTAATGAAATAATCATTTTGATGATCTTTTTCTTTATTCCCATTTTCTAATTTCTGTTTTTTGGGCCTTTCGACTTTTTTTGACATTTTTACTATTTTTTCATTAATTTTACATGCAGTTAATAAATAAAATTGAAATGAATTGTATAATCATGCATATATAGATTAGTATAGCAGATTCTTATTAACACTGCTATTATTATCACTATTTATAATATTATTATTTTTACTGCAATTATCATTATATTATTGCCGTTGTTATAATCATCATTATCATCATCAATATCACTGTCATTACTGTCATTATTATTATCAATTGCTTGCTGATTATTATTTGAAATGTTCAACATTAAAATGCAATTAATCAATTAATTCATTTTAGCAATTTTAAATATTTCGCAAAACTACACGAAAACTTTTTGATTGATTTCATTGATCTCCGTTATTGTCTCTCTCTTTCCTTGCTTTTCTTTACTTCTCTTCTTTCCTTCTCTATTCCTTTTTTCTTATTTTTTTTTATGCTAAAAATGCAAGCATTGATAATTTATGTTTTGTAGGATATTAGAATAGAATGAAATGAATATGGATGAGGATTTCATATTTATCCAGATGGTAATCAAAATGAAAAAAATAACTGGCAGGAAATGTGGAAATGAATAAGTAGATTGATGGTATAAATCGATTAATTACAAAAAAGAAATGAAATTAAAATTAAATATTAATTTAAAACAAAATTAAAATTAAAATATTTTGTAGAAATGATTTAAAAAAAATGAAGAAATAAAAAGTGAAAATTTAAACAAATAAAATTTCCCTTTTACTTTTTTCTCTCTTTAAATGAAAATGATATGACAATTAATTTTCAAAGCTATCATTTAGCAATTTAAATTATATTTCTTCCCATTATCCTTTTTTTTAATTCCTGAAGTTTGCTTTTTAATTTCTAAAATTTGCTTTTGTAATGCAGAAATGAATTTCCATATGTTGGCCATTAGTATGAGTTTTCATATGTTGGCCACATTAGTAAAATGCATTTGCTTTGAGTTTTCATGGAATGTTTTGATTTTAAAATTACAACCAACGATTATTTACAAAATGGAAAGGAAATGACAATTTTTAAAAAATTTTTTTACAATAATATTATTTTGATAATTTTGCTTGAAAATTTTGAAATAATTTAAAAGAAAATAATTACCATATATTTACAAGGAGGTATGAGTATAGGGAGGAGAGCGAAGCAGTGAAGATATCAATTTGTGTTAATTTAACTGAAAAACTTTTTGTTAAATTCAGGGCAAAAAGATGAAATTGTTGTTATTTTGAATAATTTTTGACCAAGAATAATAAATGGTAGAAATTTTAAGAAATTTTTTTTTATTTTTAAATTTCAAATTTTTTTTTACATTTATTTGAAATTTAATTATTAGCGTTGAAAGAAGTAAAAAGTAGAGTAAGCAGTAATACATGAATGAAGAGAAGAAAAGGAAATGAGAAAGAGAACGAGTGAAAAAGAAAGAAAGGAAATAAGAAATTTTAATTTAAATAACATCGTTAAAAATGTTTACACAATTCAAAAATTTCCTTATTTCATAAAAAAAGAAAAAGTGATAATAATATTTACAGTTATCATAAATTTCATTTTTCATTTATTATTCAAAAATTATTATTCAAAAAAAGCCAGACAGAGGGAAAGAGAGAGAGAGAAAGAGAAAAGAAAGAAAAGAAAAGAAGATAAATAATAAATGATGGCAAGACATGTATGCTAGTTCATATAATAGTACTATGAATTTTTTGTTAGAGAAAATGATAAATTGTAAAAACGATGTTTGAATTTTTTTTTTCCAATCTTTTTAGCAAGAAATATTGAACGTAAAAGCAAATTTCCGTTTACTATATTCTTTTATTGCCTCTTCAACAGTCTAACCATTTTATTCCATTTTCATTGTTGCATTTTTCTGTTTCAAAATTTTTTCATCATTAATTAAAACTGAATTAATAGAATGAAAAGTTAAAATTCTTTCATCATTTGCGCTACTGTAGAATGAAAGTTTAGGTGGTATTAATTAAACTAAATATAAAAAATTATTTGCTTTCATTGTCGAATTGAATGTAAATTGCTTATTGCTTAAAGTTTTTAATGAGTTGCTTTAATTATCATTTTGTTCAGTTTTGATCCATGAGATTTCGTAATGTTACATTAACTTCCGAGCTTACATTCAAAGGTTACGATGACAATTGTATACTATGTGATATGATTTACATTTCAAATAATAATTTGATTTTATAAAACAAAAATTTTACCATACATTAATAATTAGTGTAAAAGAAAAATGTTGTTTTTTACATCTTTTTTCTAAATTTCCAGAAGAACAAAAAGAGATTTATTTATCAACAAAGCTTACATTTATCTTAAAATAATGAAATTATTATAAATTATCATCATCAATTTTCAATTTTTAAATACTAATAAATTAATTACACGCCGTTGAATAAAACAAAAAATTTTTTTTCCATTTGCTATTACAAAATTATTTATTCATTATTCCATTTTTTTTCATTATACTATGATAAAATTAATTGGAGCTATTTTTACCAATTTATTTTTTTTTAAACTTACTTTTAAATTTTGTATTTTAATTTAAAATTTTAACTTAAATTTTTAACTTGAAAATGAATATAGTAAATCTTCTTTTTTTTTACACTTTCTTTACCAAAAACAAATTTTATCATCGAATGATTCATAGTTGGTAAAAAAAGATCAAAAAGAGAGAAAATGGATGAGACGATGAATTTGTTAATATTTGTACGCAATAACGATTTTTATTAATAATGAATGATGAAGCATTTTTGTGCTTTTTTTTCCATTCCATCTTTTTATCTCTTTTCACCTTACAGTCTATTTTTGTTTGTATTTTTTTATTTTACGAATAAATTAATTAATAATTAATCAAATCAAATTTATCCGTTAACATTTAGTAGCAAATGAAATTAAACAAAATTTATTTGATGGAATTAATCATATATTTTTACTTCCACACTTATTAATCATTCCTATTTAAAACATAAGCATTTGAAATATTGAAATACAAACCGAATGCATTGCATGAATGATAGTAAAATAACAGGTAATTAGTAAAGTAATAGGAATTTTTTACCATCTCATTTGGTATATATCATAATGAAAATTTCATACGGTAGTCTATTTGTTCACCGGTATATTCTCAACAGGAATTATTCAATCACTTTATTTGTTCACCGGTATATTTATTCGGTTATCTATGTATGTTCATCAATCGTTAACATCACTCACCGAGAATTTGTTCAGCTAATCTGATTGTTCATTCCAGAATTTCTATCTGTTTTGTCCACATTGTTATATTCGCCAGTGTCTCATTATATTATCATTATCTTTCTCAATTTCACTCATTCCCTCATCGTTGTACTGCCAAATCAATCGTCATTTTCTTTTTTTTATTTGTTTAGCTGAATATTTAATTTAAAAAGAAAAAGACATACATTTCAATATCATTTATGTAAAAAAATCAGTGAGTGATTTCACTGTTTGTTCGTTATAAATCGTTTTTCATCATCGTTTTTTTTTTTTTTTTTTGAAAATGATAGCAATAGTAATGATAAGGAGAATAATGGTATCAATAATTATGGTAGCAATATTACTACCATAATTAACTAAATAGTAATAGTGAGAAGAATAGCATTAACAACTATAGCAATTCTAATAATATAAATAGAACTAATGATAGTAATAACAATGATATTATTAATAATGATAATAATAATAATGGCAGTGATAAAAAATAATAAACAAAGGAAAATGCCAAAAATAATGAAAAAATAATGGCAATAATAATAAGTGATAATAATAATAATTAGAAAGAAAATGAAAAGGTATTATCTTCTGGAAATTATTATTTTTATGAATTATAATAAATTTTGAATTTTTTTAAATTTTCATTTTTGAAAATATTTCGTTTTTTTTTCTCTTTTTACAATTATCATTCTATTCCATACTTCAATTTTCGAAATTCGAATAATTACGCTATAAATCAAAAATGACGATTATGGTTTTATGAAGTAATCGAAGTAATCAATGGCTATAATACAATCATTTGAATTAGGTTATTTTCTGTTAAATTTTAATTGCATTTTCTTTCGAAAAATTATACAAAAATTTTTCCAGTGTTTTAATTAAGTTGATTTAATTAAGGATGTTTTAATTAAAAATCGTAGCAAGTAGCATTTAATGATGATATATACATGTTGATGTTTGGATAAGTTTTTCCCAAAAATAAAATACTGATATTTAAATAATATTGATTAAAATACTGTTTATTGATCAATTTACTAGCACGGTTGATGGATTAAACTAGCTACATTTAAAAATTATTAGCTTTTTATTCAATGATTAAAAATTTGGAACTTGTTTAAAAACTTGTTTAAAATATTTATTTTACAGCTGAGGAAAACCAACAAAAAGTCAAACAGCAAAAAGACTAAAATTATGTCAGTGGATAAAACAATTGAAGAGTTGAGTTATACATTAGCTCAACTTGGTAATCTTGTAGGTCATATTAATTCACAAATTGGACAACTTGCATCCAGGTAAGCTTTTTTTTCATCTATCAAAACATGCAACATTTGCATCCAGGTAAGGTCTAGGTAAGTTAATTTTTTTTTACTTTCGCTCAATTTTCTGGCTAGTTTTTTCCCTCTTTCATATTTTATCAATTATATTTAGCCCTATTATTTATTTCAATAACATTTCAAACAATTAATAACTAATTTCTTTCCAACTTTTTTTCTTCTTAAACTTTGTTAATTTAAATTTTTTGTAATTTCAAAATTACATGATTAATTTAACATACATCTGTTCATTTAATTTGGATAATTGAAGAAATAATGTTAATTTTAAAAAATTTTTGTATTTTGAAATTTCAGGATTAATTTAACACTGAATACATTTGATCAATCGATAGCAGGTATAGCTATTGATGCAGAAATTATGTCAAGTCATGTTGCTAATACCATATCCCAAGTAACTTTTTTTTTTTTTTTTAATTTAATAATATTACTTTAAATTGAGCAAGATGTGGAAAATGTTAATTTTTTTATGTAAAAAGTTAAAAAGGAAAATCGAAATAGGTTAATGAGTGGATAATTAGGAAAATAAGTTAATAAGTGAACAAATAAGTAAAATTTTTCCTTAATTAAAATTTGTTTTAATTTCAATTTCAAATTTTAATAGATAACTGTAAAAATGTAATTATTTCAATTTTTACGTGAGTTGAAATGAATTACAGGTACCAAATGGATGGTTATTTTATTTGTTACTTTTAACAGTAATTGTTGTATTTTTATTATTATCAGTTATACTAATATTAGCAACAATAAAAAGAAGTTTTGATGTATACGAATTATACAAGAAACTTTCCATTGCTCATTCCGGTTAGTGAATATGTGTATTTATTCTTTTTTAAATTATTTAAAAAATTTCGAATTTTCATTTTGAAGCTTTTTTTGTTTCCTTTTTCCAAGCATTTAATATTTTCAAATATTTCAATTTATTATTTTAGCTAGCTAAAATTGAAGCAACTAGCCTTTTCGCTACAAATCATATTTCTATTTACATTTTATTCAAAATGTTTATTTACAACGTTTAGCTTTAAGCTAACAAAACTTGCGTTTGCTAGGTAAATAGTTTTGCATTGAATTGCAATGCAAATTTATTTATTCGCGATTTTCGATGACAACATGAATGATGAAACTAATGATTAATTATCAACTGAAGAGAATAACGTTTATATATACGATATTAGCATATTAATTCTTGCACATATGAATTTTTTGATAATATATATATATATATATTATCAAAAAATTTATATATATATATATTAAAAATACATATTAATTTTGCTTTCTTAATTTTCATAAAATTTTTTCAAAATAAAAAAAATTATTTAAATTGATGTCAGAAGGAAAAATGAATCTTCTTTTTGCAAAATAGAGATAAAAAGTCAATCATATGACAAAGAGAAGTGTGGATTAGCATCAAAGGATATTATCGAGAAACATGATCAAATCTCGATATCAATGGATATGGAACATGAACCAAGACGGGTTGGTGGTGTTGCGGTTAATGGTGATATTAAAAAGCGAAGTTTGTTGTGATTTTCCATTTTGTTTTGTTTTTGTCTTTTTTTTGTGATGTTTCTCTTTTTTTCAAAATTTAGATTTGAATTTTAAAAATCATTCGTGTATCAATTTGTTCATTATAATTAGCAAGAAAAAAGTGATCAATTGTTTATAATCATATAAAATAATGATGCAAAGGTTTTTTTTCTTAACATTTATTCTAATAATTAATTAAAACATTAATTAGTTGAAAAATTTTAACTAATTAGGTAGTTGAAAATTAACTTAAGTGAGAAATTAATTTCTAAGAATCGTTTTATAAGACATAAAATGATACAATAAAAATAATGCAACTGATTTATGGAAAAGAAAAAAAAGATAGAGAAGAGGTGATATTTCAGTAAAAATAAAACTTCAGTAAATTTTAGGAACACCATCAGATATATCTAAAAAATTGCAATATCATCACACATATGCAACAGTGTTCAACAATCGCCAATATGCTATAGCAATAGCAACGACAACAACAACAGCAACAACAGTAACAACAACAACGACAAAATCAACAATAACAACAGCAGCAATAGCTAGACCAATAAATATTCCCATAACAACATTTACAAAGAGTATTGCTCATGTTTAAACCATTAAGATTGCTTTGCATACAAAAAATACACAAATTAATTATCTATAAATTCATTGAAAATAATTTTTTTTTCATATGCTAATTTGATGAATTTAAAAAAAAAGAAAATGATTGTTATCCTAATGATTTATTTAAATATTCAAACAATAAAATTTTATTATAATTTAAAATTCTGGAATTAAAATATATAACAATATATATAATGACTGTATTGTTTGCAGATTTTTTCATTGAAAAATTTTACTTCGGCAATTATTTTTATAATTTAACTCTAAAAGTTGTAGGAGAAAAAAGTTAATTAAAGAGAAAAATGCTTTCGTAGCTCAATCATACTTTTTTATGCAATAATTTAGAACTTCAGTTAATATATGATGAAATTTACAATTCATTTGAAATGTATTTTAACACAAATATATGCTGCTGTGTGTGTTTTGTTTACTTTAATAAACAAACAAATTATACAGTAATATTTATTGTTTACATAATAAATATAAAATCTTTTTTAACTTTTTTGTTTCGTTCATTTTTCTTCATTCTTAACAAATTATTATTTATCAAAAATTCTTTAATTATTTTCCATTCTTTTTTTCTTAAAATTCAATTAAGGCTTGTGATTAAAAATTATTTCTCATTTCCAGTCAGTACTTGTTTACTGAAACTCCAGTCTACTTGTTTAATAAAATTGAATTACGTATGTTTTGCTTTATTTAAAAACGATAAGAAATATTAGTAATTAATATATTATTCAAATAAACTTCAATCTTTTCAAAACAATCTTTTATTAGAGAAATGATTTAGGATGTTCAGGATATCTCGGATTTACAAAATTTTTTTGAGATTTTCCTAAATTATCATGATCGTTGCCTTTCCAGTGCAATTTTTGAAATTTTAATCATTTTGTAATTAGTCGTGTGCAACAATGATCTCATCGTTTTCTTTTTTGATTGCAAGCAATTATTTAATTTTAATTAATCATTTAATTATTGTGCCTTCTGTTCTTACTGGTATACCGGTATTTTATTCCTGGTTTTTTTTTTTTTTAAATATTTTAATAAATATTTTCTGCCTGTTGCTTCCTGATTTATCCATATGCAAATACTATGAATGCTACAATATTATTTGAAATAATTATATTTCTGGAAAAACAAATTTATTCCACAATGTTTTCTTCTTCGCTATTTGATTAGGATTAAACAATTGGAATTGTTGAGTGAATGTGAAAAAATAAAATTATCAATTTGCAAATATTTTTGGTAAATTGTTTCGCTGCGGAAAATTGTTTTACGTGGATGAAGCAGAAATATTTCGAATAACCTTTTTACATTCAGTCAAATTATTCATCAGTATAATGTGTATATTAGTTGTATTAATTAGTATTTCAGTAATTAAATTCTCGAAATAAAGATTAGAGATTAGAAGGATAGACATTTACTTCGCTCTTTTCTAATTTTAATTATTTAAATCTAAGATTAAACTATTTCAAATTTATATCAAATTGAAATTACGTAATTAAAATTAGACATAAATGTTACCGAACAATTAATATGACTATTTTGATTAGATTGAAATGAATTTTTTTTCAAATTTCATTTAGTTAATCAATGACCAAAAAAAAATTTCAAAGAATAAAGAAAAATACGAATTCTTTGACACAATCATAATTGTATCAATTGCAAAAAGTATCAAATTTTTTAACAGATTAAAAAAATCATTCAATGATTGCAATTTTTGCTATGGAGAAAATAAAATATTAATTCATAGTAATTTCTGCATAATATTAGTAAAAAAATTATTTTTAAATTTTAATGATAAAAATTAAAATTTAGTTTAGAAAAAAACTGAAAAAAACTATTAGACTTTGTATTGAATTTTCATTTTTTCTTTATTAAAATTAATTTTCTTTTTTGTCAAATTCTTAAAATTTTTATTTTTTGCTAAATTTAAAAAAAAAAAAGTCATTTCAACAACCTGATAATGCAATAAATTAGAGATTGCGTGGTTTGTTTATTTAATTTTCCATTTCAAAATTATTGTTTGTAATTAATAGTAAATTTAATCACAGATGACAGCAGATGATGAAATTCGTAATATTCGCTGGACATTGGAAAAAATCCACGCAGCATTATATCAGATGAACAATGAATTTGAAAAGGCTCTACCTGAAGTGAATAATTTCTCGGCTAATTTGGAGCGAATTATAGCAGATGTAGCAAGTGAAGCAAATAATATTCGCAATAGAACTGTTAAACTTGTTTCAAATGTAAGTTTTCCAGGGATACTAATTTTAGCTATTTATTATTTAATCAATACATGTAACGTAATTTATAAATTGTAAATTAGTGAAAAAAAAAAAAATTTATTTCAGTTTCCGAATTATACCGTTTATTTGCTTATACTGGTTATATTAGAAGTGATAGCTGGTATTGCTGCAATTGCGCTTATCTATTTCATTATCATTTCCTTATGCCAAATTTATCACAAACAATCAATGCAATATAATGGTAAGAGAAGAAATCGAAAATCATTTCGAGAAAGCAATCAAAAAGATAAACAGAATTATGATACTAAAACTCTCATCTCTTACAGTCCTTCATTATCATTAGCATCATCTAGCAGAATATATGACGAAAGTGTTAAGGAATGATGGATTGCAATGCATAATTTAGATAATCGAGTATTGTATCAGTTCAAAAATGTTAATTAATTATGGGTGTTAGTGAAATAATTTCAACAAATAATTTTGAAATTTTTCAAAATGCAAATTTAATGGTTAGATTATGAGCAATATCATTAAAATGTACCGAATGATTTAGTGAAATTTCTCTTCGCGAAAATCTAATTTAAATTTTTCTTATCAATTTTTTTTTTCACGCAATATTGTAATTTCCTTCTCATCAATTAATTGGATAGCATTTATGAATTAAAATGATTTTCATCAGTAAGTTTTGTTATCTTTTAAAATTTTTCCAGGAGCAAAATGATTTGTAATCGTGATTATTTACAATTTTTGCCCTACCACTGAAGAGAATTCTTCTTAAAATAATAATTCATTACAATTTATTAGCTTTTATTATAGAACAAATTACGGCTCTAAACCATCATTTAAAAAGTAATAAGTATAGTAGTGCAAATAGTTCATTTCTGTATTGTAACTTCAATTTTCATTTGTTCAAGAAAATCTCACATTGCTTTTTCTTCCATTACAGTATCAGTTTGATTGCCATATATGTATTACTTATATCGTATTTAATACTTAGCAAGGTTTTTATCCGTTTGCTATCTCAATGTATTTCACACTATGCTGCTAGTAGTGCTTTTTTGATAAATGTCATTCAATTAATTCAGCAATCGATTTTTTTTTAAAAATATTTCAGGCAAACTTATGCATTCTGACTATTTTTTTATTTCCCTTCCAATGATAAAGTTGTTGTGATTCAGCGGGACACCACTGAATATAACTTGTTGAACGTCTTCACCAAATCCGTTAGCATTAGTGTCGTTTCCGCTCTAAAGGTCGCAAGTTTCAAGGCACAATTCATTAAGCTTCGAAGATTTAATAACTTTTGAGTTGAATTTTATTTTATTGAATTGAAAAGTTATTTTTTTCGTTTTTTCTCTCATTTCACTTAATGCGATTATCAAAATGATGCGAATTGATTTTTTTTTTAAAAAAAAAAAAAAAAAAAAAAAAAAAAAAAAAAAAAAAAAAAA
>JARVGP010001530.1:0-14422 GCA_029876185.1 Mansonella ozzardi | reverse complement strand
CTAACGAAAAAAAAAAAAAAAAATATATATATATATATATATATTTCCTTCCTTCTATTGTAAAATTACGCATAGGTTTTTTTTTTTCAAAATAATTTGTTTTGATGTTTGTCATATAGATGCGTTTTAAAAAGACTTTTTTAAGCACTGGCAAATAATAATAGATACCCCAAGCTTTTAGAATGAGAAATTTTTTCTTCCGTGAGTCACACTGAATGGCACTTTGTTAATGATGCAATTTTTCGAGCTCCGATTTGATTTTATTTGTGAGGTGGTGCTAAGAAAATTCTGGATTATACATTTAAATTGATCATTTAATCGAAATAAGTACGTTGTTGGTGTTTATATTGAAAACAGTTATTGCCAACTAGTTGAGAAAGTTTCGATTATGGTTCCTTTGAGGATATTTTTTCGAAATCTTAGTTGAAGTCTTTTGTTATGTGTTATTAACTAATAATTTTGTTCTGTTTGCTATTAAATCGTTTACTGTATTAATTAAAATATCTTTTTTCCGCAGTCTATTTCAATAATGCAGCATTTTTTTATTCATTCTTTTTTTGCTAAGAGATTTTCAGAATTATTTTTTGATGGATAGTGCTCGTAACATCTTCTCTTCTTCCTATTTCTAAAGCAAAGGAAATTTACGCTATTAATCTTGCGGAAAAAGTTATGCTATTAAATTAATCAGTGGTAGCTCTTTTATAGCTGCAAATTATCCGGTTAATTCGTTAAATTTAAAATTTTCATCTGAGCTTCTTTTATACTTTTAAAATTTTGCTTCTTTGTTGTCTTAAATTGCAGCTGGAATTTCCTAGATGCTTGACATACTCATATTTCGCATTTATTCCTATTGAATTTTAGGGTATGTCACATATTGCTGGTGCAGCCCGAGACCAACTAGAACATGAACTACCTATGGATTATGTCAAAGTTCCCACTTGGAAGGTTATCACATTTATTGTTTAAAAATCTTATTGTCCATCAAATGTTATTTCTTTAAGTTAATCTTTTTATCAAAAATATATATTATCATTTATGGTTAACGAGTTGTTATAGTTTGAAGTGAGCAGTTTCACACTGAGCGATCATTGATTCTTTTGATAAACCATCCTTTCACAAAATAGTAAATAAATTAAAAATTTCTAAACTTTGTTCATAATATTTTCTAGAATATTTTCAACTCCGAGTTAGAAAAATTTCTGAAAGATGCTGAAAAAGTTGAAATAAAACTTTTAATTTTCAGGATAAAATGGAACAGCAAAAGCCACATATAGATTACAGTGAAGTATTTGATGAAGATGTTGGACAAGATGAAGGGATATGGGTGTGGGAGATTGAAAATTTTTATCCTAGTATATTGGACTCATCGATGCATGGGCATTTTTATGACGCAGACTGTTACCTAGTCTTACGCACTGCAAGAGTATAATTTGAATTTTATGATCAGTAGATTGCCCAATAAAATTTATCTGAGATATATACACAATAATTTGATAAAAAATCTGGGCAAGTTAGTTCAATATAGATATTTTATATTTTAAAAATATTTGTCACAGTTATACTAGTTCCATTTTTAAATTTCTTGTTCTTTGGAAAATCTGTTGACGAAACAATTGTCATTATTTCTCGCTAGCTGAACGTATCTCTAATTAAGGTTGTAAGTTTACAGTATTTAAACGAACAGACTTGTAGTATTTATTTTTATCCGCTTGCTATAAGTCGGGACTTCGTCATGCAAACTACAAAGTTGATTTTTTAAAGGGGGAATCTGGCGTGTTGAGGCATTCAATTTTCTATTGGATCGGTGAGAACTCATCGTTAGATAAAGGAATGTGTGCAGCTGTTCATGCAGTAAACTTACGAAACCATTTAGGCGCTACTTGCAGGTGAAGATTTTGCAAATATTTGCACTTAATTTTAGAAGAATAAATGCGTCTCTATGATAAAAAATTGGTGAAGTTTAATAAACTATTGGCTGGAAATACTAATATATATTCCCTTCATACTAACTGAACTCCTTTGACTAAACAATAGATTGTTCCTGTTATCAGTTAAATGTTTGCAGAACTGAACGGGAAGAAATGAATGACGAATCTGATGACTTTTTGGAGTTATTTGGAGAAGAAATTACTTATATTGAGGGAGCGCGAACAGCTTCTGGTTTTTATACAGTCGAAAAGACGGTGCATGTGACACGGTATTGACACTTAAAAATATTTTATAGAAAAGTTAACTTTTTGTAAAGTAAGAGTAAGTAGCAGTTTATTTTAGAGTTGATGATTTCGAATTTCAGTTTCTATCGTGCATCTGTAATAGGAAATACAATTGAAATGGAGCCAGTTCCAGTATTGCCAGATAGCTTGGACCCACGATATGTGTTCTTACTTGATGCTGGTGATACGATTTGGATTTGGAGTGGACGAAAAGCAAAAGTAAGTTTCATTTATAATGCATTGCTTATCGCTTAGCTTTGATTTTTCTTTATTTCTGTTTTATCATTTGTATCATTCGCATCAACTGCTATTTGCTTAGTTTTTTCTGTTGGAAACGAGAATTCGTTTTTCGTTTTGGACCATTTTTTTTTTTCGAATATTTTTTACTAACAGGACTAAATAATGGAAATTCTATTTTGTCCTATTGGCAGTAATGCTTTTAATTTTAGTAGGAAACTCTTCACTGGATTTTTTGCACTTTTCCTACATACTATTTTTACTGTTTTTGTTTGTTTTTTTTCCTTATTTTAAAAGATTTCTGATTTTACCTGTTCCATTTAATGAATAAAAAATGGCAAGGTCACTCAAATTCACTCTTGAGATACCATATTTTTCAGATAACTGTCTCGAACAAGGTTCGTTTATTCGCTGTGAAAATGAATAAAAATGATAGAAAAGGTCGAGCAGAGATCGAATCATGTTCAGAATTACACACGCCTGAGGGATTTTGGATGGCTTTATACGGTTAGTGTCATATCGGAAGTAAAAATTCGTGAACATCTACGTTTCTGAGAGTATTAATAGTACAGTTCATAAAAACTTTTGGTGATATATAGTTCATAAAAGCTGTTTTTCCTGGAATTTTCTTGATTCTTGTTTCCTACATTAGTTTTATGAAACGATTGTCTTTTTTTTTCAGGACGACCTAATAAACCTGAAGATCCAATAGTAGAACACGTGGATGCTGATTTTGTTCATGAAAGGAGACGTTTGTATCAAGTGCAAATTGGTATGGGATTCCTAGAACTACCTCAAGTAGAGCTTAAACATAGTATCCTGAAGCAGGTAAACATATATTGTTATTATAATAGAAGAATACAATACATGACATTATTTATAAATGAATCTGAAATTTAAAAAAAAAAAGTTATAGGATATGCTAGATACGAAATGTGCGTATATTCTGGATTGTACATCCGATGTATTTTTGTGGGTGGGTAGGAAAGCAAATCGATTGGTTAAAATGGCCGGACAGGTAATTTTCTCTTTTTGTTGTATTTTATGCTATTTTTATATTACGAACTGTTTTTATTTTTGTTACTATTGAAATATTTGATTTATCTATGTAAATTATGATTTTTATTAACAAATCTTTTGTTCAGTACTTTCTCTGCTCTGAATAGAAGAGAAAATCCTAGCATAGGCTGTTTGCTATTTGGTAGAAGAATAAAATATAAAATTCGTTCCTCAAAACTAAGCGTCTCACATTGCTCTGTTTTGATGTTATTCGTTAGATATACTCAATATTGGTATTCCTGATTCTTTGGATTAATCAACTTAATTGGATTAATCACTTTAATCAGAGATACTGATAATCATTAGTAGAATATTACTAATTTGAAAAAATTAAAGAAAATGGTAGTAGAATTGCATGCAATGCTGGAGAGGCCAAATTACACAATAATTTCACGTGAAACAGAAGGCGAAGAATCAACGATGTTCAGGTTTATTTTTGATCGAATTGTCTGATTTAAATTTTCAGCTTCTTTGTTTTACTGAAATTATATTTTATGAAGGATATTTCATGATAACGGCACTTGCTTACAGATCGAAATTCCAAGGCTGGGATGATATCATACCATTCGATTTTACGAGAACTGCAGATAGTGTTCAAAGAAGAGGAGCTGATTTAAAAGTAAACATGCTATATTTTTGCTAAAATCAAAAATACTATTGGGACAACTTTTATTTTGTTTGTTATTTGAATATGCAAATTTGAATAGTGGTGATTTTTTATTTCTTTTTGAGATAATTATGGAACGTGATAAGATAAAAACCGATTTGGCACCATTGTTCTTGCCACGACAATCAGCCATGAGTGAAGAAGAAGCTAATCAAATGATGGAAGAATGTAACGAGGACCTCGAACTTCTTGAACCTTTTGTTTTAGTAAGTTATACTCCACTGTTTGAAGTTATTTCAAATATTTTTAAAAACAAGTTTGTTCATCAGTATTTGAGAATTCTCAAAGGAAATAATGATTATCTTTTGCTCTACGGGATTAAGCATTAAAATTTGAGAGGTAGGAAAAATATCAATAAAATCGAGTCCTTTATTCCGTTTTTTTTTTTCTTATTTGTTTTCCAAAAATCTTAACTATTTCAAGGCATCATATTATACAGGAAGGAAAAAAATTTGTCCGATTACCACAAGAGGAATTAGGTACCTTTTACACAATGGATTGTTATGTGTTTCTTTGTCGATACGAAGTGATACCGGAAGAGAATGAGACAGATCTGGATGAAGAGGAAAGAGAATTAAGTGATGAGAAAGATGATGCTGCTGGTGACGATGCTAGTACAATACGGATATTTAAACGAAAGGTTAGGTCCTATATTTTTGGTATTCGAACTGTAACACGGGACAGTAAACAAATTAACATTATAAAGCAAATTTTAAATTAATTCACTGAAAGTTATCCGCTTTTCTATTCTGCAGACTTTTTTTCGAAAATAAGTGACTAACTTATGGTTTATAAATAGTTACGGTGCGAATTACACATATTTTTGTAAGTGCATGAGTTGTCTGATACAACAATGAGAAAAGCATAATTTTTAACTTTAATTAACAAAATGTTGTGAATGTTGCGAGATCTAGGAACCAGAGGAAACACAAGAAGACTTTAAATGCGTGGTATACTTTTGGCAAGGACGTGATGCAAATAATATGGGCTGGCTTCACTTTACGTTCAGTTTACAGGTTCATTGAAAATTTTGAAATAATTTAAATTTAAATAAATGCAAATTTTTTTTTTTTGCAGCACTTTAAAATTTTCAGGAAGATTCTGTTACCAATATTCTTATTAGAAAAGTGATATTTTTAAGAAAAATAGTTTTATATTTCATTTCCTTTTAATATTTTTTCCAGAAAAAATTCGAAGGTCTTTTCAAAGACAAACTCGAAGTTGTTCGCATGTATCAGCAACAAGAGAATCATAAATTTCTTTCTCATTTTCATAAAAAATTTGTTATTCGACGTGGTCGACGAGGTTTGACGATGAATCTTGGAGGTTGTTTGTTTCTTTTTATTCTTACTATTTTGCTTTAACACTAAATTCAGTGAATTATACGGAACAATTTTAATGCTTGGCAGTGATGGAGCCTTTCACAAAAATGTTGATGCAGGCTTTTGCTTTTATTGGAAACAAGCTGTACGAATGTTCTCGATTAGCTCTTAATGAGCAAAATTAAGCTGAAATTGCAGTAAAACCTAGTTCGTAATAAAATACAATTTGATATCTTTGCATGGGAAATTTCTTTTCGTAATTCACGCAGCTCTCCTAGCTAAGAATATTAGTAAAGCAATGACTATTTGTTTAAAGAAATTGATTAATATTTGTTGTTATAGGACATTGGCCGGAATTATTTTTAATGCGTGCCAATGGTTCTGCAGTATGTACGCGGACAATTCAAGTCGACTGTCGAGCGAATCAGCTCAATTCAGCTTTCTGTTGTATTCTTCGTGTTCCGTTCAAAACAGGTGATGAGAACGGATTAGGGGGTAAGGTATTCGTTTGGTATGGCAGTCGAAGTAATCCAAGTCATCATGATATTTGTTTGCAGGTTATTCTGTCGATTTTACCTTTTACTTATTCTTTATTTTCTTTCATTTACAATGCACATCCGAAATGTGGCGTTGTGATTCAAATTCTGTGGTAATGCGATTTAGGTTAAATCATCAGT
Organism: Mansonella ozzardi; assembly: GCA_029876185.1. Classification (NCBI taxonomy): domain Eukaryota; kingdom Metazoa; phylum Nematoda; class Chromadorea; order Rhabditida; family Onchocercidae; genus Mansonella; species Mansonella ozzardi. The sequence goes on along the minus strand of JARVGP010001530.1, from coordinate 8,247 downwards.
ATTTGAAAATGTAACACGTAATGCATAATATATAGCGTAAAATTAGTATGTATTCATAATACGTGAAATTAGTTTTGTTTATCGCTTTTACTTGATAGGTGGCAAAGGAGTTGATAAATCGGAACAATGAATTTCCGATCGAAATTGTGAAAGAAGGTGAGGAGCCGGAGAAATTCTGGGAATACCTGGGGGGTAAAAAAAAATATGATACCAATGGTGACTTTTTGAATTTCACAAGGCTCTTCCGTTGCACAAACGAAAAAGGATATTTCGTGGTCTCCGAAAAAACTGTTGATTTCTGCCAGGTAAATGTATATATGCTTCAATTATAATTATATGTGCAGTTTTTCTGAAATTCGGATACTGATAGCACGTGATATGTGTCAAATTCAAGTTGCGATCTTCTGCTGAATTTAAATTGATAAAAAGCGCTTAGTTTTCAGGACGATTTGGACGACGACGATATTATGATTTTAGATAATGGAGATTTGGTTTTCTTATGGATGGGATATCACGCCAGTGAAGTAGAGCTTAAATTGGCTTATAAAGCTGCTCAGGTTCTTTTTTTTCTTTGTTTACAAAAGACATATTTCTCACTCATTGGTTCAAATATTCCAAATATAGATGCGAAACACCGAAATGAACGAAAATTACAGGTTTACGTTGCACACATGAAAATCAAAGAGCCTGAAAGACCGCGAAAATTGGTGCTAAGTTTGAAGGGTAAAGAATCGCGACGATTTACAAAATGCTTCCATGCTTGGGGGAGACATAAAATCCCAGCTGGAGATGAAGTTTAACTTTCAAAATTTGAATATTGTAGTCGAGTCATCTGATTATAGCTGGTCTCAACGAATATTTAGTCTTTTTATCCTCATTTGCTCAACCCACGGTTATTCCGTTTATTTGAATTCATATGCTTACTATCATGCAAAAATGCATAGTGTATTTTTCTGAACACATACATATATTTCATAAATATGTAATAGAACATTTTTAATTCCAAAAATCACTTCATTTTAGGCGGCTCAAATGTAGACTGTGTAAATGATATAAATGGTGCTATGATATAAATGTTAATACGGTCATACGTCTAGTCTTTTTTTTTTCTGTTTTTTTATTCGTTCTAAAGTGCATTATAAATATTTATTATAATGATATGACATAACAGTCGCATCTGAAAAACAACAATTTGTATATACGCAAGATAAATCGATGCAAATAACTGGTAACTCCTATATGCATTTATATAAAATGAAATGAAATGAAACGTATTGTCATATAAATTTTTTTCAGATAAATAATTCACTTTTGAGCAGATAATTCTATGCTATCCCAAACCGCTGCATACTTCGTAATGACATTTTATCTTTTTTTACCTTTTCCCATATACATTTAATATGAAAGTGGCTTGCCTATGAAAGTCTAGTAGAGTATATTGTATGAGGCTATAAAATCGCGGTTAGTGTTTATTTTTCTTACATTAATTGTAAATGCAGAAAATAACAAATTATTGTAAGCAAATGAGATCACTCAGGATATATGATCCCAGAAATACCATTTGTCATCTAAATTCATAAAACTGTCCAATCGATTTGTCCTGGATACTTTTCCTCCATATCGTAAAACAGTGCTGCACATTCATCTCGTTCATCAGTTTGTTTGCAATTGTCAAACATTTTAGCGGCAATAATAAGGACAACTTTTTCAAGAAGTGGTGCGGAAGCATGGCGAAATTCTCGCCGAGCTGCAGCTAAAGCACTGATTTGTTGCGAAACTGTATCTGCAACAAAGATCATGTTTTCATACTACGGTACAATTTACGAAGCAAAGCAATGTGTATTGAAATTTTCAAAAAATCAATGAATGTTATTCTTTGAACACATAATGATTTTGACAATATGAAGATACGGGTACATACGAAGACTATGAATCTGTGAGAGAGAACATCTAGTCCTGTTTACTGTCGCAAGATAACAAAATGAGAATTATGAGATTAGTTAATTGCTTTTGATAGCTGTATTTAGCAACAGCGTTGAAGTAAAAAATTTAACTTTAGTAATTCAGATCGCACATTATCTTGAGCTATTTTGGTTTTTTATCAATCGATTCTGAAATTTCCGAAATCATCAAAATTTATTGATCCGCTATGAGAATTCCAGGTCAATATTGCTATATAAGACAAAGAACTGTAAAATTTTGTTTATTGAACAATTCACCTGGCGATGTGTCATTTTTCCGAGCATACAGTGTAAAAATTGTTAAATATAAAAATGCATTTTCCAAAGGCTGACATCGAATTTTGAGAGTCCACTCACAGTTTTCAATTTTCATCATTGCTTCATCAAATCGTCCCTCCATTGCCTAGTAAAAAAAAAAAAAATAAATCACAAGTAGATTTGATAAATGGAGAGCTTCAGTGCAACCCATATCTTATATGGTTTAAGTTTTTTATTTTTTTCACACTCTTCTACCTCACTATTCTGACATTCGTTTTAGGCATGTAATAGAAAAAAGCGTTGAAATATGAAATGCAGACCTCCTTCGGATCCCTCAAATTATATTGGAATAGATATAAAGGTAACTGAAATACTAATACCGGTGAATGTGATTAAATGAACAACTTTGATTTTGAATTAAGAAAAAAGTATAATTGAACTTTACATCTATATAAGCAATTCGTCTCATGATCATTGCGTGAAAAGTATCCAGGGAATGCTTATGTGCAAGATTTTTGCACTGCTCCAGAATTGATACCGCTACATGTTCCAAATTATTAGAGGTATATAACATTGCTAGTATTATATTACATCTAAAAAAGGTTTAAAATAATATTTACATCGTGCCAAAAATAATCCTTGAACCATTAAGAAACCAACTTCATTAATCTGATTACTGAACCAAGTTTATAACAAATGATTACCTTAATTTTAGCCTCAAATCTTTTGAATTCTTCACTCTTTCGACATTCTCTCTCGCTATATTTATTGCTTGCTGTAGATCACCTTTGGAGTGAACTAAAATGGCTTTCCTGAAAAATCTGAATTCAAAAAAAAAAAAAAAAAAAAACTAAACCTGCGTAATAACATTCTGAGGAATGAAACTGAAAGCGCATTTTCGTAATAAGCCTAAATGATGGTTTTTTTTGTACTTGAATTTCACAGATTTGAACCTCAAAATCGCTTCTGAAGGAGCTAACTGCTCCATTATTAACAGCCACTTATCAGCAGCTATCCAGTCACCAAAGAAGAAAGCTCGATCATATTCAATCAATGATTCACACAATTTCCAATGAAAGGCACACTAAAAATAGAAAAATATTGGTATTGAGGTATGAATAATTTATGCGTTATAATTCGGTTTCAATTCGGCAGCAGATTCAAGCACAATTAACAGCACCAAGTTTGTCACTTTAATTTAATATGTACCAAGGCGAAATGGGAAAAATACCTGCCAATTATTTTTTTCTGTAAACCGTGTCTTCAACCTTTTTATTAATGCACGCGATTCATCAAACTGTCCGTTTAAAGCATGAGCGTAAGCGATATTTACTGCAGCAATTACCTAAGCACAAGCAAGCTTCTCTTTGTAAATTATTCATAAATTCAAAAAAAGTATGAAGACAAATGGAAATTAAACTCGACTTTATATTTTTTAACAAGTACAAAGTACAGTTTTGATGGGACGATTTACAAATTGATTTACAAGCTGAGTTTATTAATTCATAGAGACAAGGTTATATTTCAAATAGAGCAAATAAATTTTAAAACAGACACAAAAATATTGATTAAATATTTTTGTTTCGACTTTTTTTTATTCTTTATTGGTTTTTTTTTCTTTTCTACAATTTTCCCAAGAAACTGAAAGATTCAAACGAAGTAATTATGCAAATGAAGATTCTTACATGAGACTCAGTATCATATCGCTGGCACCACTGATCACCGGGATTAAAATAGAGAATGCGATTGCAATCGCTTATAGCTGAATCAATGAAACCATTTGCGAGTTTTATAGTAGCAGAAATTACACGAGCAGCTTCATTCACAAGTCGTGACTGAGATTCTCGATCAATACCGTAATCAGCACCAGCACACGTTTGTAAGCCTTTTACCACACTGAATTTTTATATTTAAATCAAAATATCTGATGAAATACAAGATGATTTTAAAATATTCCTAGTAATCTACAACACTCTGAAATTAATAACCAAGCCGTTCTATTTGCAGTTTTACGACAATGATTGTTTGCTGCAAAGAAAAACAGAAAAGTTTGAGTACATAAGACAAATACCAAAATAATACACTTCCACCTTTTTGGATCATTAGCTGATCTTGCTAAACTAATACAATTTTGTAATGTAGCGCAGTCATTGAGCTGCTTAATAAAGGCTCGTGTATCAGCCTCTTCAGCTTTGATTTTATCATCTTCTTCTGTTGACTCCTGTATTTCACCATTACCAATTGACATTGATGCAAGCATTGCTGCCGAAATAAAACTGGCTAAAAGTTGATCTCAATGTCACTAATTTTAGTTTTCATTTCATCCTTCTATATTATCCTAATTAAAAAAAAAGAGCAATAGGAAAGAAGAACTGACTATCATAACAGCTGTCAAAAAGAATGCCATAAAATGTAAACAGTACTTCTCGATTCATTAATTGAATCGTGATCTCCAGCTGAATTTAAATCTTCGTCTGCATTGATTGCAGCTTGCTCAACCTCAGCCAGTCGTAAACAGACCAAATCGTGGCTCGTTTGTGCTTGGTGTACTGCTTCGGATAGAAAATGTCGAGCGTGGTCCCTAGGAAATGTCAAAAAATTCCTTTTTTTTTGAATTTCGTTAACTGACTTTTTAATAATCGGAAGAGCTCAATTAAACGTAATTGCGACCATATATTATTAAGAAATGAGAAGTACTAAGGTCCTCTCAAAATACCTATCGATTCAACTTATTAAAAAATCATCAATCATAAATAAATTTGGCTAAGTATCACAAAAGGAACAATTACAAATGATCATTTCATCTAAAAACCGCAAAACTATTTTAACTACTGCTATTTAGATGATCAAATATTACAAGCGAAGAAATTATGAACTTTTTAAAGTTACGTAAGCCTTTGGACAACATGAGAGTACAGTGAAACCAAGCTACCTAAAACCCTCAGAACAAACCTCACTTATATCCGAAAATTCGAGCAAGCCGTGCATGCAGTAAAGGTGCATAACGTAGAGGTCGCTGATCGGTAGCCGTAATTGAACGGTTTATATTACTCGCTTCATTGATGCGTATCGCTGTCCAGTCAAAGAATTGTTGCAAAGCTTCACCAGCTTCGAAGATATTATGAGAACGTATTGCATTCATCATATCAACCAAATGCTGAATATAATAATTCCAAGAGAATAAATTATCTGAGCATTTAGAAAAAAATGAGAGTTGTTTTATATATATATATAGATACAGATACGAATAACATTTTCAAAATCATAAATCCTCATAATGGAATGAACACTTCCTGAAGAATCATCTGAAGAGCATTTTTAAAAATTAAGGATTTGAAAATTCTTCCAGCTTAAACTAATTGTAAGCTTGTTTTATAGTTTATGTGGAAACAAAAAATGCATAAGCTAACCACAAGTGGTAAATCAGGATAATTCTTTTTGATAAAATCACATGCAGCCTTCAGTTGTTTTTCTTCCATTGCATCATCTGGCGAAACATGCAATGCATGCAACTGTCGACTGATAAGAGCTCTAGCTCTACTTGAAGAAAGCAGCTCAGTTAGTTGTGGCTGCGCACCAGGATGTTGCTGCAATTCGTATAGTGTTGTAGGCGGCAGGGGTATATCAGCTTCAAAAAGACTACTCCTATGGTGCTTGTCTTGATCTCCAATTTCAGCTGTTTTTTTCTTTCTGTTCGCTGGTGATATTGAGGCTTTCAAAAATTCCTCACACATCTTTGCAGCTCTGAAAGTGATACATGAAAATGTTCTACAGAAACTTCCAAATGTTTTCTTTTATAAATTCGAGATAAATTAACATTATCAATATCTCCAGTTATGTTACTACGAAAAGACTTCCTCCTCATGAATGAACTGAAAAATATTTAAGCTAATGCCAGAAGATAAAATCAAACCATTCAATGTCAATCTACTGAATTTATTAAAAGTACACGAAAGAAAATAAATTTACTTGTCTTTGATTGGTGTAACTCTCAAATGTGTTATGTCGTCTATAAGAGGAGCCAAATGCGTATCATCTAAATATTCAATTTACATATGAAATATGAAATTACAATTCACTCCACCATTAATTATCACTGACTTTATTCCTCAGTGAGCAAAAACTATTTGTTCCGTCTATCTGAATTAATAACAACGGTGTTACCATTATCATTCTTTAACAGCTTTAACAAAAACCTTTCCAACTGTCAATTTCTAAAATCTCTTCATCGACATGATATGTATGTGAAACAAGCAAAGTATAAAAAGAAAATGCAGTTGCAAACGGCACCTGATGCCGATGAAGCGGAAGCGATTAACCCAAACATGTTTTTAGCATAACCACCAAAAAGATCACTACGAGCAGCAGGACGAGAATCATCTAACCATTGCAACCACTGCATGTGTGATCGTTGGATCTGCGCAACACTTTGACAAGCTTGCGTAACCGCTAACTTAAATTGTTTGGAGCATTGATATAAGCCCAGTACTTTCATTATATGTTGTTTCACATATGAAAATCATTTTGAATTCCAATTATGTCAATTCGAAAGAACTGAACTATGAAAATATGAATCTGTGAGAGATAATGAAATATAATAAAACTAGACGAAATACCTTGCGAACAAAAATACCAATGAGACTTTTGGGAAGAGCGAATGGCTGTCCTACACGGTCTAACTTTCGAGGTTGATAAAATAATTCATCACGACGAATAAGTATTTCTAAATCTCCCCGATGAGAATTTATTCTGCAAAAATTTTCATACATTTGAGATTAAAAGCCCAAAATAAAGCAAAAATTCTCAAAACAATAAAACTTCCCAAACTAACACTATGCTTAGTAATCGCAATTTCCTTATTTGTCACAAATCCTTTATTTTTTAAAACTTCATTTTTACACTAACTACAGATTTTATCTTATAATCGAAATCGGACAACATTTGACTTCTTGAATATTTGATATATTTTTTCATCTTTTCCACTAATAATTTAATAATGGAAAAAACTTGCTTTGCCATAAATTCCAAAAATAAATTCACTGAAACTTCTTTTAATGGTTCCATTACCATATCAATTGTTTCTGGAAAGCTTAAATTAATCGCATTCAAAAGTGAATGCACCAGCGACGATAACTCATAGTGTTCTTTGTGTGTAAACGGCTTCAATCGATGATTTTTATCCAAAACTCGTATGAGAAGATATATGGCGAGCTAAAATATTCAGAAATTTTCTTTGTCAGAAAATATAAAAGAAAATTTATTATTTCTTGACATGCAACATCTACACTTGAATTATTCTATAATGATGCATATTTCAAAAGCTATGTAATGTTTTTTTTTTCTAACAAATAAAAAGAAACAAACACGATATGGAGTAACCGGTTCAGCAGGTGAATTGTCGAAAACAAAACTGAATGCTTCATCCAAGCTAAACCTCGTATGAACCGAATCTTCTGCCATATCAATTATCAGTCCTTAAGATACTTCAAGAACTAAATATATTTGAACACATGTTTTTATATAGTCGAATATACATTTGTCCATAAATATCAATCAAAAATGAAATTTAATTCATTACTAGGCTTATTTAGAAAATAGATTTACCAAATAGTAGTCATATTCTTCATCTCTAAAACTTTCATCAGAGAGAAAACTTAAGGAATCGTCTCAGAAAACTTTATCTACAGTACCATTTTTAAACTACTCTCAAACATGTTGATAATGGATCAAGGAAACAGTTACGATCAAAATAAATAAAAAGATAGTAAAGTATGGTATCTTTCTGAAAGAGAACATGTTTATTTTTTTTTTTCAGATAATCAGTCTTAAAAATGCAAAATATGCTGTGATACGATAAAACTGATGCGTTTGAACTTACATCAACATCATTACAGTTATATGTCTCATTAATTTTTTTTAACATTAATTTATCTTTTTTTCAAGAAATACAATTACACTCCATAATAATAATTATAATAATAATAGCAATAATAATAATAATAATAATAATAATAATAATAATAATAAT
>JARVGP010001529.1:0-14725 GCA_029876185.1 Mansonella ozzardi | reverse complement strand
TATTACAATTAATAAATTTATCATATTTTTTGAAAACAGAGAAAAGAAGCAGAAATCACAACAATATCTTGCTTGTTTTCTATGTTCCATCAAAATCCGAAATGCTTTATTTTTGAAACATTCATTCACTCCAGAATTCATTTTCGTCATCACAACAGAATGCAAGAGATCCATAAAAAATTTAAAACTAGAACAATAAATCAGCAGTGTAATGCTGAAATTGAGGTGAAAATTTTAAAAAAAAATCAACTTGTTTTAAAATTAAAAGTGTCTGATTTCAAGTTTGTAAAAAAATCTCTAATTTTTAATATCTTTGAATATTAATTGTATGTTTCGAAATACTGTTTAATTGAATTTAACTGATGGAAATCGGGTTTTTTTTTAATTTCAGTTTTTTCTATATAAGAAAAAAAAAATTGATATTTTATAAGCAACGAAGAGAAAACTTCAAAGGAATGATGATTTATAAGTTGTCCATTTAAAGGCATTGCAAAAAAAAAAAAAAAAAAAAAAAAAAAAATATTTTATAATTATGCTTTTGAAAAAAAAATTGAAACAGCGTAAAATCAGTAAAAAAGTTCAATTTAGTAAATCAGTCGAAATATATTTTACTGAAACGATTGTCTGAAAATTTTANTACTTTTACCATTTAAATTATTTTGCCATTTTTAAAAAAAAAAAAAAAAAAAAACGAAATTTTAAATACATTGTAATAAAGAATATTTCTCAAAGCTCTAAAGCACTGAACACTGAAAAATTTCACTGAGATTATCTCAAATGATTGATATGCCTGAAAATTATGAAAAATTAAGAATTCATTAAATACGAGCCGTCACTTTTAATTACAATGAATTTTAAAACTTGATGGGATTAAAATGGGAACAATCATATAGTCTTTTGTTTCGTAAATCAAAATGAGATTGATAGGAAAGACTATTTGAAAAATGAAGGAAAACAAAAGTAGAGAGAGAGAGATGAATAATGGAGAAATCAGCATTGAAATAATAAAATGTCAAAAAAAACTAAACATTCTCAAAAAAATAAATTCACTTGAAATACTCCAAATACTTTTATAACTCTTTTATTTGTTAAAAAATGATCTATGTAAAATTTACCAATTATTTCTTCCCTATAGTAAAACAATATTTTACTGAATTTCTACACCAGCAACTACATGCTGACCTCTGACATCAACAATAAAATTTTCTCCACAACAGAACGCATTCTTGACCTTTCAATATCAAATCAAACGGCAGATATAATTGATGGAAGCTCGTTGAAAGTCTTAAAAGACCACCTAGAGCATTACTTCCTCCAGGCAATGTTCATCCTTAATGACAAATCAAGATAATACTGCATTTTAATTTCATCGAGAAAATGCCAGAAGAAGTGACGGAGATTCTTTATCACCAAAAGGCAACTTCGCGAGAATAAATAAGAATCCGTTTACTAAAAATTAGAAAATAAGATGAACAATATCATGCCATATAAACAAAGTTACGAAAATTCAGATCAAAATGAATTTCCTAAACAAATAATTGCTGAATCAATTTTTTTAAAATAAATTTGACAAAATCTTAAAGGTGAATCAATATATTTTCCAGCACTATTATTCCTTTTTAACCTTATTTTTCTTTTTTAATTAAAGTAGTATTGATTTCTTAAGTAGAAGATTGCAGTAAGTTTTCAAAATAAACAGTCAGTAAATCAACAAAATAAAAAACAAAATTGAAATATTTATTCTACTAGCCCCGATAATAATGATTTTTAAAAATTAGCACTACCAATAAAATATCCGCAAAATTTTTCCGCGACATTGTTCATTCACACGATATACAATTCAGCTCTTCATAACCATATGTAGTTAATAAACACTAAGGCTATTTTTTGCTGATCATCAAAAATAATTATAAAGCTAAAAGCAATGAACCTGAATTAACAGTAAAATGAAATTAATAATCATTAAACTACCATATGGAAACAGAAATAAAAAGAACTAATAGAATTGATTTTTACATGTTTTGTCGAAGCGGAAAATATTCACAAATGCGAACAACTTTCAACATTTCTATTAATAAAAAAAATAAAATACCTAGAAGTATTGAACGAAGCCAGGATTAAATCACATTTCTGTGCAATGCACATCATTAAGGTAAGGACTGAGACGAAATATGACATTAAAGTTGTGTGAATTGAATCGAAAACATCACAGGCAGAAATGTTTCATTAGTTTATTTGCGCATGCAGTCCTGTGTAGAAAAGTGTCAATCATTAATCATTACCGTTTTTACATTAGGAACCTGTAAATATTTACTACTTAAATGAAAACTGCGAAACTAAGATGTTCTTAACAAAAAATGAATATTTCTACAATAGGTGATTAATATGTAAAAGTCACTTTAATAATATATTTAATATGAAAAGTTTCGGTTTCCGCATAACTCTGAACTCATCAATAAATATAATGATATTCAATATTATATTAAACCAAAAGAAATCATGATACAACAAAACTTTAAAAGGCTAGCAACTTGAACCACATAAATGATTACAATGGTCTATACAAAATGAGGCTATGTAGGAAATGAAAGAACTTGCAGAAACAAAATTTATGAAAAAAACTTGAAAAGAATGGAATTTATCCTCGAGATCATATTTCAAGAGATGGTTGAGAAAAAATAATTAATCTGTAGCTATGGAAAGAGTTGGTAGGCCTTCCTGATGTGGTCCATCGTCAAGTAGCTCTAACTTAGCATCGATTCTGAAAACAAAAGTCTATATATAAAAGTAATCAAATATAAAAGATAAAAATTTAATCGCAAAGTGTCAGAACTAAGTCGAAGACTTTCAATTAAAACTTTCCGAATATAATCAAGCACCCCTTCTTGAAAAATTTCATTTATTATTTAGTATATTGTATAGATAAGGTCCTTCTCATCACTTCATTACTCTACAATTTTTGAATCATAAAGAAAAATCAAGGATGTTCTGTAACGAAATAAACTCAAATTTCAACTAAAATTAATTAATGTTCTCATAAAACTACTAGAAAAATTTTTGACCATCTACTAAATTAGTGAAATGAAGATTACCTTTTTTTCTCTTGTTGAGCATGTTCATAGATTTCAATTTTGGCTTTTAAAATACCCTCCAAGATATTCTTTTCTGCATTAGCGAGTATTTTATCCAAACCTGCAAGTCTAGCATTTCAAATTTAAGCATTTCGGAAGTAGTTAGCTATCGGAAAATTGTAATTAATCGAATAACTTTTTTTTTCTTGTTCTATTTCATTCTGTTCCTGCTCAGCATCTTCAATTGCTGCGATGTATTCTGCTACTTGTTTCTCGCAGTAATCGAAGTTCTTCTTAGCTTTGCGGGCTTTCTCACGTATCTGTGACAATTCCTTCTCGGAATCTGAAAACTTCGGAAAAAGGTGAATAAGAAAGTTCAGAATTTAGACAGTCAACTACCAGATTAATTTATGAATTAATTACTTATGAATAATTTTTTTCACTCTATAAAATCAACAAATGATGATAATATGATGCTTATTCAAACTACCAAATCTACAAACTTCGCAACGCATGCTGCAATTTCTGCTTAACTTTTGCACACTTCTTTGCTTTCTGCTCATTTATAATAAGACATTGTCGCCAATTTTCGGCCTAAAAGAAAAACAAAATGTCAAAAAAATTCGAATTTGCTCTAAGTTTTGTAAATTTGCAAAAATCCATGTGATTTAAATAATATTTACAAATAGATTATGTGTAATAATCTCTGCAAGAAGATGAAAATCTATATGCAAATCATTCAGAATAAAATAGTAGTAAAGCAAATAACCTCAAAAATATACTACAATGCTTATATACATGTCAATCAATCGGCAACAATACTGACATAATACTGTAGTATTTTAGAATATAATACGCAAAGGATATATATATATTTGTATTTTATAACAATGGCAATTACTTATACACAACGAATAATAATACAATAAGAAATGTCATATCCTGATACTAGAGGATTTGTTTATTAACAAGTTCCAGTGTACAATTGATTTTAATCAAATGCTAATTATTTGAATAACAAATTATGATGCACGCAAAATAAAATTACCTCATCGTTCTCAGTTTTAATGTCCGTTTCAAACTGTCTGATACAATTCAACAATTCCACTACTTCATTCACTTCACCAGCCATCCTTCAAAGTATATCATAAGACAACACATATTCTTTACCATTCCATACGTGATTTCACATGAATTAATTAAAATTAAATTAATAATATGAATTATCTCTGATCAATTCATGCATACTTTATCATATCTTCACAAGGAACAAAATTAATTTATATAATTCTCAATCTTATTCGATTACTTCTAAATAACTTCCACTTCCACTACGTATTATGCCGTCCGAAAATACAGTTATGCATAACTGAAATCGGCGAAACTTAAATTTGAATAATGTATTTGAATTTAAATAATGCCTTAAGAAAAGATCTAGAATGTTTTGTTTGCTTGAAATGTCTTAGATTTGAACAAAATTAGAAAATATTTTATTTGTTTATTGCGACTTTTTTGACTCAAATACACTGCGAATTTTTTAACTTTTTTTTTGACGTTGCGATTTTTTTGACTCAAATACTTGAAAACTAATTTGGAATTACTTTACAAATCAAAATTAACCTCAAAATTCAAAGAAACATTGAAGAATTTATATTTAAAATTGTAGCGCCTTAATTCTATTCTGTCATGGTCTCACAACGAAAAGTACCGTAATGTTGACAAAATTGTTCTGTATACGGTGGTAAGGAGAGCTTATCTCAGGAACCGGGATTCTGATAATTTTTCAAAAATAGATCCCGAGATATTCCGTATGAGTTCACACGAATGCATTGGGAATTTTTCATGATGGAATAGCGCTGTGTGAGCGCGTATACACCGCACGCACAAGACATTCATACACATATCGATTAGTTTAAGTGCTTTGTGCGATTTCGAAATCTGCACAGTCGGCTAGAGCGCATTCCGTGCGTGTGTGTCTATGTATATGTGTACGTATGTGCGTGTGTGTGTGTGCGTGCGGAGTATAGGCGATTTGGGAGGAACCTTGTCTTTTATAATTTCCTTCCCGAGTATTTTCCCGAGAATTCCCAAATACCTCTTCAAGCAATTAAAACATATTGTATATTGCCTCTTCCCATATGTATTAACTTGCATCTTTTTGCACATCTAGCATACATTTGCATTCGTAGAGAATATATATATATATTATCTCTAAATTATGTTATACTTGCACACATACTTTCATCTTCTAGTAAATAATAGCACATATAACTGTAATTTATGTTACACTTTTGTTGTAACTTTTTTAAATTTTATATTTTAAAAATGTAAATGAATTAAATATCCTATATCCGAGGCAATTTTCTGCTAGTCAATTTCCCATTTCTTTTCCATAGATCAATTGATCATTCCCAGTTCATGATCGATTCACTTATAAGGTTGTTTTCCAGGTATGGGAAATTTGTTGTTGCACAAAGGATACTGCAAAAATGGCATACGTGGCGATACTATGCGTTCATAACAAGTAGTGTTGTTGAAGTCTCTATAGTCTGCCATTGCAGCCTGCATTATTTCAGAAAACAGTGTTGAACAATTTATTGGAATAAACAATTAAAAGGGAGCGATTTTTTTTCAAGAGTCGAGCACAGATGCCTCGTGGAAGACCTCGAGCTCGTGGTCGAACTTCAGCTGCAAAAACAACAGCTAAATCATCGCTAACATTCTCTGGACGTATTCGAGGACGTGCAAAATTGAATGGTAGTTCAACGAAATCAAAATCAACGAAAACTTCAAAATCTAAAGAGTAATGGTTCTGTGTAGATCGAATAAATGCAAAAATTTCTTCAATTATCGGATGATATGATAGACTGTTTCAATACAATGGCAATATGGCTGCAAGATAGTTTTGAGTTTTTTAGGACGATTGTTTTGCTCTATTTTTCAGTATTATTTATGTATAAAAAGTTTTAATGGAAATAGTTCAATATCCTAGAATATTGTAGCTTATTTCCATACTTTTTATTGATATTATTTCTGAAATTTTCATCAAAAAATTGATAGCTAAATACGAAATTCTTTGAATGCCAAAAAAAAATTTGAAATATTTGAAACTTCAAACTTGGAATACTAGATGCAAATGCAAATGCTTATTCCATTGATTTTATATGGCAGGCAGAGATTGGAATATTTGATTATTTAAAAAGCTTTTCTTTTTTTTTGGGGGGGTATCTATAGTATATTGAATACAGCCTTAGTCAATATTCGTGAATTAAATTTAGATAAAGCATAGAATTTGTTTTGTTGCATTTCAGAAGTCGACAAGCATGGGATGAAAGTGATGAAGAATATGATAGGCCTGACTACTATACCGATTCATCGGGTGATTTCGATAGCGATACGTCCATTGCTCAAAGAAGTTAGTTCTGTTGTGTTGGAATTTCAGTCTCCGGGATTTACCTGAAAAATACAAGAAATAGAAACGCTTTGACTTATTTCATTTAGTATAGGAAGACATTTTGGTGATTACGGCTACTTCAGTTTTGTAATAATTTTTTTCAGGTTTATCGTGTGGATTTTGATTATTTCGAAATTTATTTTAAAACAGCAAACTCTTTGTAGACTCGGCAGCAATGGATTTCGAAGACGAAGCTGAGGATGAGGAGATAGAAGAGACATCATCCGTGGCAAGTCGTGTTCCAACACCTGGCGCATCGCTGTATGAGACGGATGAATGTGTTGGTGTGTTTTGAATTAACAATGCAAATTAATTGATTCATGTTTTATTAGGATTATAAAACCGCAGTAAGTTACTTAATCCACTGATTTTGTGTGATGCAGCTTTTTAGAGTTCTGTTGTTTCACTGAATTTTCTTATCCTAGTCATTATCTCATATGTATTTTGGTAAAAAAGTTTACAGAATGTCCGTGGCTTGAAATTCCTGCAGAACAACTACCAGTGTTGAAATTACCGAAAGGAAGTGAAGATTTATTAATCGACGAAAAATATCTGCTTGATGCTCTTGAGGTACTGGATCATCTCAAAAAAAAAAAAAAAAAATGAGACTATTAATGAGAAATGTTGCAAAAAAATATTGATGATTCGTATTTCATCTTCATTAATTGAATGCCATTTTCATAAACTATTATGATTAATCCTTCGTGAAACTCGAGTTTAGTGAGAAAATTACCGAAACAATTTTTACTAATGAAAATAGTTTTTTGATTTTGATAAGCCAAATTTTCGCATATTTTCTTACCATCTTGCAGATATATGAAACATGTCGCTGTTACTACCAAGCAATTCGACTTTCTCCATTTCTTTTCGAGGATTTTTGCGCTGCTCTAAGTACTGAAAGTCAAACAAACCTCTTGGCTGAAATACATATTGCACTGTTAAAATTATTATTAAAAGATGACGATGAAGAGCAAATCATCTTGTCGGTTCAGGATACAAACAATAGTTTCAATATCATGCTTCAGTTACTTGAACCAATGACATATGGCGAGGTAGCTACAGAGAAAAACAAATGTTTTATAAAAAAAAGGCTGTAAACTGAGAAGTAGAAGATTTTCTTTGAGTGAGAAAGAAAAAGAATTAGGAAAAAAGTTAAAAAGACGAAGATTTCACTTAGAGAAGTTTTGGGTGTTTAATTCGAAACTTTTGACTGATGAATGTAATGAATTGGTTTTACATTATTATTATTAAACTGTTACAAAACTATCTTGTGATTCTTTATTTCAGGTGCTTCGGCAGTATTTAGAAAGCGATCCACAGCGTTTTCCCGGTCATGTTCTTGAAGCGGCAAGTGGAAATTATCCGTTTGTTGACGTGAAACAGCGGCTGATAGTTCTCTCATGGCTTTGCGATCGTTTTTTTCAAACTAATGAATACCGAAATATTGTTAGAAATGAGGGGAAGTTAACTGTTGATGAGCATTGTCGTGAATGTGGAAAACCAGGCGATGTTTTGCTATGCGATGGTTGTGAAGCGTGCTATCATTTGTCATGCACAAGTCTGGCTGATGTACCGGATGGAAAATGGCTGTGTCAAGTGTGTGAATTACATAAGGTGCCGTTAATTTCAATTTTTTTTTTTAATTTCACGGTGATGGGATAGTATATGAGACTGGTGTACTGTTCGACTCGCATTTTTAAAAGACATGCAGTGTTAATTTACCATTTATTTTTGGTCGAAATTTCAACTATGCTCTTAATTCATCACGACTCGCATTTTAGGTACGCGGCGTAACGGATTGTCAAATCCCAGGTTACCGATCACCGCGTATGCCACTACGTTTCAAACCGTTAGGTCGCGATCGTAACGGTCGTCTTTATTGGTTTATGGTGAGACGCATATTTGTGCAGGATGATGTTGACGGTTCTGTGCATTACTATACCACTCTTCCTCAACTTTATTTTTTATTAAACATGTTTTCTGTAAATGAATATGAAAAATATTTGGCTGCGGTCTTTATGGATCTTCTTCCCCTCATTGATGAACATATGCGGATGACGCTGCAGTTAACTAGTGATTATGGACGAAGCGCAAGAACTAGAAACAAAACTGATTTATATTTACATGCTGATAACGGTTTGTTCAAATTAAAAATAATTTTTTCAAAAACGAATATATTGAAGCACTAACGTCGGTAGAAATTGTTCATGGACCGAAATTTTTAGATTTATTAGATTCTACAATTTATCGCAACAGAACATTTTGGAAGATCCGCAAAGAACAAATTATATTCAGCAGGTGATCCTTATTATTTCAGTTATCAGAATGGGTGACATTTTGGCAAAGCCGTTGTTTAGTCAGTTGCGCGAAAGTGATGATGAGCGAACAGTGATTACAGTTGGTTGTGCGAAGCATGTTGAAGTGAGCAAGTATCTACTATTGTGCAAAGTAGAAGAATTATTGGGATTTACGGGAAATTGTTTGAAGGATACATTCTGGACTGCTGGCTTGCAAAGTAAGTGAAAAAAAAATTGTTCTATTGTGATTCTAAATTGAATGAAAAAAAGCAACAGTAAATATTCTCACAGATTTTCTGCAAATTTTGTATCATTTTCAGCTCACGAAGTGATTGCGAAAAAAGAAGTAATCGAAATTGGTTTCCATGCAGTTTCAGTCAATGGTGGCATTGAGGGACTCCATTCTATAGACCTTGGATTTAGGCTTGGTGAAGGCGAAAGCTTGGCACGTTACGTCAATCAGTATAGTATTAATGAATATGCCAAAAATCCGATTCTGAGAGCAAAAGAAAGAGATAAAAAAAAGTACATGTCAGGAAGGTTTTCGCTCATGGATGAAGGGGAATTCGAGGTGATTCGAAGCTTATGTTTATTTTGAATATTGTGGTGTTCTTAATTCAACTGTAATGAAAATATTTTTTCATTAAGAATATTGCAAAAGAAATATGTGGTTTCAGTGGACAGTAACGAAAGGACGCACTCTTTCTGGAACACCATCTCAGATTGGAAAGGTAATACAAAATTCTATGGAAAGTTTTGCTCAAAAAATACCACCAGTTTTAATGCATCGACTGTGGAAACGTGATGGTTTGGATTATTTTAAGAAGGTAATTTGTTTCAAAAAATTTTTTGATCTTTTTAAGTCTTCAAGCGATATCCATTTTGCTTTCTCATTTATTCAAGTTTTCGAGGAAGTGATAGATTTGAACTATAACTATATAGCTATATCTAAAAGATTGGAAAATTGCAAAATAAGCTCAAAGTGGTTGGGTAAATTAGTTGAGAGCTGTGTCGTAGATATAATGTTTCATTCGATTTTGTGTTGAATTTACTCATATTTAGTTTATTTTTATGTAAATTTGATCGATAAATTAGAATTTCTTACAGGGGCTTAATGCTCCACCAACCGTCGAATTGTTGAAAGATTTGTTATTGCGCTTTGAATGTGCGATTCGGCGGCCTCTTCTTCATAGTGTATGGTGGAATACACTGGGACATACTCGTCTCTTGCGTATAACAGTAGAGGATCGTGAAAGACGTCAGCGTTACGAAACGAAGAAAAAGAAACAGGAAAGGGTAAGGTTTAAGCTAATTTGAGAATAAGTACGTTGTAATTATTAACGATGTGCATGTTGAAGAATGTTATAGTTTTATATAGTTATATTCTCTCAACTTTTCCTGTAGTGCAGTTAGTACAACAATATTTTGCTCAAAACGTGAATAATCTTTAAAGAAGAAGCATTTCCATAAATCGTTACGTATTAGCCTTAGTAGATTAGTAAGTTTTTTTAGATCAATAAAAGTATGTTTTTTTTAGGAGCTTTGGGCAGCAGAACCAGATGATGACGAAGTAATCTGGGTGAAACATCTTAAAGTTGGTTCGATACTTAAAAGGACTTTGTGGCGGCAGAATGATGAAGGTTATCGAGTGAATGGTCGCGGTGCTCTTGGTGGTTGGTTGTGGAAATCGAAAACATTTCATCGAACATTTATTCCACGAGCCGAAAAGCCGGATATTGGTGAAAATTTAAAAGTACGCCTTGTATTACTTTTATTTTCTTGCGAAGTGAAGGAATTTTTTGAAAATTGAATTATCTGTAGCGAAATTATTTTTATTTGTTGTTTTGATTTATCCCCATAAATAATAAGATCAAAAACTTTTCAGCCTACTACACTAGCAAATAAGAAAGCAATTCATCTGGATGGAATTGTTGAACGTTTAAATGAGTGGAGAACTGCAGAACTGGAAGGCGAAGAGAGGTAAATTTGCTTCGAGATAAATTCTTGCTTTGTGCATACCATATACGTGAATTAATAAAAACTTTTTTTTAGTGTATTAAATGCAATAAACTATAGATGATGGTGGTAACATTGCTGAAATATTAGACTGAATTTTTAAGTGCTGTTATAGTATTATGTAAACAGTAAAATTAATTCTAGAAAGTGGCAAAAGGAACTTTTGAAGAAGTGCTATTCTCCTACGTGTAGAATGGGCATCATGCCACTATCGATTACCTCGGAAAGCGATAGTGTTCAAGGTTGCTATAGTCTCACATGTCGTCAAGCTGTACTACAGTCGAGTAAGTTGTGATTTGTTAGTTATAAAAAATCTTCCACGAGATTTCAGTTGTATTTTTGCATTGAGCGGAGAGAAAAAAGAACGGACTTTTTTCTCTGTCACATTAATTTCTGTTTTAGTGTTTAAAGTATTTAGTTCGATATGTTCTCCATTACATGTGATTATAGTGGAAAGAACCACGAGCGGTGTTGTACATGCGCGACCTCCCTCATTGTTACCGTCAAAATCTCGGCAAGAAAATGGAAAAGATGTAAAAGCGTTGGAAATGAATAAACCTTTTCCGCTTCCGGTTCCATTTGATTATCGAGTCAGAAGAACTGGTGAACAAAGTTTATTAATCTTGCCACAGAGGTTAATATATTTTTAAATAATTTTGTTAAGCGATCTGAGTATTTCAACCATTTTGTATGTGCAATCATTTATTATAAGCCTTTGGGGTAATAACGCTGCTGACAACATTTTCAGAAAACATATCACCAAATTTAATGCTCATATATCTTGGGTAGAAATAGTTTACAACATGCTTTATAGAACATTAGCGTTATGTCTTAGTTGAATCGTAATTTCTAACATAAACGATTTGAAACAGGCGGAATTTGATTTAACCTCGACTTATAAAATATCTTTCAGAAAAATATATTAGAGATAAGTTACAGATAAGTTTTCAGATCCTTAAAACGTTTGGCTCGCCAAGGTGGAGTGAATTTGAATTTTTTCGCTCCAGGTTTCCATCGTATGGCTAAAAGTAACAATCAAGTATGGAATTATCCCTGTCAACGTCCGCTCTTTGATAACTGCTGGAGGTTGCTAATTCTCTTATTGTCGGTAGTAAAATGATATTTTACATTTGGAGTATAATTTCTTAATTAGAGAACATTCGTAATAATTAATTGTTAGTCTCATTAATTCATTTAAAAATTATATGTTTTAAGATGCTCGCTTCTTTATTTTTATTTACACTGCAACATTTTAATGTTTAAATGCATTCGCGTTCATCTGTTTTGGCAACTGGAAAATGAAGTCCGTAAACATAACCGAATTTTAATCTGCATAGGAAAATAATTTGGGAATCATTTAATAATGATTATCATATGCGATTACTGTAATATCTTTCATTCTTATAGGATATAATTTTTGTTAGTTATAGGTATTCTGTATTACGCGCACAATCGTACCATTCAATTGCTCTGCAACTTCGTGTACTCTATGCATGCATTCGATGGACTGATATGCATCGCGAACCAGATGAAGTTTCTTTCCAACATTTCTTTTTTTTTTTTTTTTTTAAAGGAAGAATAGAAAAGCTGTTTTTTAAATACAGGATAAGAAAGCTGCATGTCATTCTTTTAAAACCTCTCAATAAGAGTGAACAAAAAGAAATATACGATTAAATATTATATTTCATAACTATATTTATCGAAGATATTTATAGATTGTTTATTATTGGTCTTTTGACATTGGTGTTATAGATTCCTGCTAGACTTTGAAAGTTTTGTTTAAGCAGTCAGTTTTGTAGGATTTTCGGGTAACAGTGCATCTTGCGGATCATGATGAAGTCCGAACAGTGATTGGCCATAGGGAATATCCACCAGATGGTATTTATGAGCAGTATAAACTCAGTATAGAGCTAATACCTTTGGATGACAATGTTGAGCTGGATGATGTTAATGAAGGCTTAGGAAGTGCCGCATATCATCCATCAAAATCACTGGAAAAAAGTAAGTTCACTTCATGTGTCATTAATTGATGTTTTAGGATGTTTCATTTGCAATAACGGAATCGAGATTATAGATTATCATGTAACAGTAATTTATTAGAATGATGAATAGCGTTTTGACTTTTCTACAGTAAGCTTCAGTGCCATAGCACTATCCATTTCAGCTTTACGTAAAAGAAAGGCAACAAAAGGGAGATCCGAAAACGGAACGATAAAAAAGAATCATATAAAAATAATTGAACGATGGATCGACGGTATAGAACTGAAACCGTGGGAAATCGCTGATTATTGGAAGAACATCGAAAATCGAACACGGCGCGGTTCAGCTGCACCATCGGTCGTTACAGGTTCTCATTCCAAATTTCTGGATTGGATTGCTCATCATTCGTTTATTTCATGGGAATAAAATGTCTAGAACTTTCTGTTTTAATACTTCTCATTTATTATCATCATTTGATATAATCAGAAGTTCGTTTGTATTTTTTAATCCCAGAAAATAATGTAAAATATAATGACAAATACGTTGATTTAATCAATTCAAGAAATGAAAATGAAACAACCATCCTTTACGGATTGTTTTCAGTGGGTAATAGAGTTTCTACACCAGCTGTGAAACATTACGAATCGCCCGCAGTTCATCCTAACCGTGTATTTGTTGAGAAACGTCGTCCACAGCCAAAACGCATGCCGGATTATGATTATGATGTAAAAGAAGATGAGGATGACGAAGATGACGATGATGAATACATAGATGTTGAAACGGTACCAAATATTGCTGAGACGAGATCAGTTCCAAGTTTAGAACCAAGATCAAAAGTCCCACGATTATCGGAACAAAGACTGGAAAAACAGTTGACTGGAAGGTGATTACAAAATTATCATAAACGAGCTCGGTGTTTATTGTTACTTATTCATGAAATTATCGTAAATTGTTTTTTAGTAAGCCAGTATATCTAAAAGTGGAGAATATTAAGTGGGAACATAAAATTGATATCCTACAGAGATTGATATATCTGTTGAAGTTAACGTGATAATGTAATATGCTTTAATTTTGAAATTTTAGTCCATATAAAGCGCAGTGGCAGAATCCTAATGTACATCGTCACTATGAACAAGTGCCCAGGCGACCAGGTGAACTGTTAGGAGGAGGGAAATATACTATGTTTCAGGTTAGCTTTGTTTTTTTGATTTTTCTTCTGTTTTCCCAAAGGAAAGATGTCAGGAAAAACAGATGAGTAATTACTGTAGGCAAGGTCTGTTGAAAGTTTTTTGAGTTTGAAAACTAAGTGGAATCCTATGCTTAGGATTGTTTTCTTATTTTCATTTTACCAAACTTTTAACAGTCAAATATAAGGACTACCAACATCTGCTGTTGAGAGTTCAGAAAACATTTGGCCACATAATACATAGAGCAAATAATTTAGAAGCCAGATGGTACTTTCTGTCGTGTAATGGTATATCAAAATCGTCCAACGCAGGGGACCAGGACAACTAGTACTCCGGGATCAGTTCGCCCTCCACAGATGATAACTTCGCAGTCAAGAGTTGGAAACTATCAGCGTGAATCGTTGCGAATACCAGTCACTCGAAGAGTTGTATCAGTGCCAGGCTCGAGCCATGGAACTCCTGTGGTTGGTTTAAACACTAGTTTGCTCTCTTTCATTTTTCTAGGATCTTTTATATATCCTGCTTGCAAAAAAAAATAAATATATATACATATTACGTATGACTATTGCGTATCGGAACTCATGAAATAATAACGTCCAGTTTTATTAATTGAATTTTATGATGCTGAGATTTTGCATTTTTTTTTTTTTTTTTTTTGGGTTTCGTTTTAAATTTAAAGTAAATTGGTAGGTAGTTTATAAAATGCTTAATATGCCAATT
>JARVGP010001528.1:0-14975 GCA_029876185.1 Mansonella ozzardi | reverse complement strand
TTTTTTTTTTTTTTTTTTTTATAAATTTTATTTTGCACTATTCTATTCTTGCACAAAAAAATTTTCTTTCTTTTGCTCCACACTGGAATTTATAATTAATTACTGCAAACTAGAATTTGTAATTGATTATTAATTACGCCAAACTAGAATTTATAATTAATTATATGATAGCGAAAAAAGAAGTATGATGTTTTTTTCTTTTCTTTTTTTCCTTTCTTCTTTTTTTTTTTGCATACCAATTTATTTGGAGGTAATTGAGAGACGGAAATTATCTCATTCATAACTAACTCATACTGATGTAATTTTTGGATTGAATCAATGAAAATTACTTATCCATTGATGCTACTATTAGAAGCTAACGAAAAAAAAAAAACGAAATTCAGTAAGAAGAAGAAATAATAAAATTTTAAGAGTGCAAATGAGAAAAATGGCATTAAAAAGATTATGAGTGATCAAATTTCTGAAAAATTTCAAAAATCTAACTAAAGAAAACGAAGTTATTACTCTCTTTTCATTTTCTCACTCTCTCTCTCATTTTTTTTGCAGCTAACTAAATTAAGGATGAAAACGTCAAAATGAAATGAATGACAAAATCATCTGTCACATAGGGGAGACGAAGATTAGAAATGAAGATGAACTAAAAAATAAACAAAATATTAGGAATAATTATAATTTATCAATGTTTGTACGTTATTATTATTATTATCATTAAACTTATGATAGAATGAATAAATAAAGGTTAGTATTTATTAGTTATAAATAAATAGTATTAGCCTATTTTTAATTATATTTAACAACAAAAGTAATAAGAAGAGGAGCAGGAACATTTAAAAAAACAATTACCACCACGATGAAAACAATAAATGAAATAGTAATATCACTGCAAAATAACAGTAGCAATAAGAATAGCATCAAGACAACAACAACGGATAGCAATTACAACGAAAACAATAACAATAATAACAACAGCAACAGTAGCAAATACTATCATTACAATAAATGTTGAAGTTACATTTGGTTAAATCATTAATGAGAGAAAGAGATAAGAAAAGAGAGAAAGAAGGAGAAAGAAAATGAATTTTTAAAAAAAAATTAAAAACGGACTAATATAAGTAATCAGCAATAATTGCCGAACACATTAAAATTATATTTTCACTACTACTACTTTTTTCTCTTTTGATATACAATTAATGAATGGTATCTGTTGTCACGGCGGAAAGAAGAAAAATAATTAACAGCAAATGGAACAATCATTTTTTTTTTCTTTTTTTAAATTTCAAATAATTTAATTATTTTATTAAAAAATTTGTTATTGTAGTTAACGTTTGCCAGTAAACAAATTTATTAATAAATAATTATTGTAAGTGCAAAAAAAAAATAGCTTTGTGCTTTCGTTGTTGATGGTAATTTTAAAAAAAATAGTTTTTCTGAGAGAGAAACAAGAATTAGAGTAATAAAATGGTTAAATTTACAATGATTGCAAAAGCATCGGAAAGATGAAACGAGGAAAAAATGGTCATAAAAATTGTCTAGTATTAAAGAACAGTTATTGTTGTTGTTGATGGTGATGATAATGATAATGACGATGAGAATGATGATGATAACGATAGTGAAAGCTTTTAATTTTAATGTCAAAAAAATTAAATTTTATAATCAATTTGGAAAAAGGAGATTATTTTTAGTTATAGAAATAGGAAGAGAAAGAGAAGTATTGGACAAAAGATGGAAATTATTAAAAGGAAAGAAAAAGAAATAAGTGAAAAGTTGCACAAATCTTTTAGTATTGCAATATCACATCGAAAAATTTACTTCATTTTATTTTTACTTAAATGATAACAATTATTATGATTGAGGCGGTAATGATGATAACGATAAAAAGCGATTCCGTTTCCATTTTCTTACTGTTCATGCATCATCACAATCATCATCATCATCATCATCGTCATCATCGTCAAAATCATCATCATCACAGTTATTTATTATCATCATCATCAATTTATTTTGTTTTATTTTTGCTTAAACGCCATTCTTGCAACAATCAGCATCATCACAATTATCATCATCATTCATCATCATCACTTTTGTTCCTTAATTATTTTGATGGAAAAATTCAGATAAAATTTTGGAGAAAATTCCTGTTAGCATAAAATTAAAATCTAATTTTAACAAATAAATGAAATTTTATTGCAAAATTCATTGCTGTACTCAAGTCTAACTAAATTATTATTGCCATAGGCTTATATAATCAGAATAATTAAGTAGTATAATTCTTAGAATGTAAAAAAAAAAATTACATAGAAGCAAAGTTAAAATTTGAATTGATTTACACAAATATTACTTTCCTTTTAAAATATCAATAGAGAAAAAAAAAGAATTACAATGAGTGTTTCATTAATCGATTGTAAATAATCAAATGTAAATTTAATAATATTAGAAATGAAATAAAAAATGTTGGAAAAGGAATAAATAAAAATAAGAAATATATAAAAGAGGAAAAGATAAAAAAAAGATTGAGGATGTAGTGGCGAACGATAATCTGCCATAAAATGAAATGAAACAAATTTGAATTGCATTTCATAAATGATGTTGTTGTATGTCTGGCTAAAGTAGTTCAGTTAACTTAAACTGAAAATGTTGCTTGTCTAAGAATTGAGATTTCATTTTTTCCAAAAGGATATGAAATTGAAAGGGCAGCATGGTTTGAAGATAGATCATAAATTAAAGAGAGAGAGAGAAGAGGTGGAGAATTAGGGAAAAAAAGAAAAGACAAAAGTATTTTGTTCAAATTGGTTTATATATATAACATTTTGTTTTATAAAAATGTGCTTTTTTTTTTTTTTCCCCATCACAAAACTATAACCAAATGCATCAATCATTTTTTGCTAAAAAAAAAAAAAAAAAGTTTAGTTGAAATAAATCCTAAATTTGAATATTTTGAAGAAAGATAGAAAAGGAAAAAGAGAAAAAGAAAAAGTTTTTGATTCCACTCATCAATTCCACTCATCCCTTTTTTTTCCAGCATTCTTATATTTCTCTGCTCTTATCTAGAAACTTTTTTTTTTTTTAAAAAAATGAAACAAGTTCATTTTCATTTTCAAATTCTTCATCTGAACGTAGGATTAGCATAGAGATCAAAAAAGAAACAAACTTTCACTTAATTTATTAATGAATATAGCTTACATCTTTACAACTTTTTTCTTTTTTTTATGTCAAAAAAAAATCGATTGTTCCTACGATGGATAATTGCTAATTGTTATAATAATTTTGCTACAAGCTTATTTTTCATGGCACAATAATTACTATGATAACAAATATTGTTCCGATTATCATTTGACCTTATTTATACGTCATTTTATATACGCGTGTCGAAGTTGTAAAACTTCGCTTCACTGATACGTTTCTCACCTGCCCTTACTTTGTATTGTATCAAAAAAGTTTCTATTTACTACTAGAATTCCAACTGTCACATTTAATTTACTATCGCGTAAAGAGGAGAAATTTTTGAAAAAAATTTATAAATGGAAAATATTTAAATTTGAACAATATTTACGATATCTAAATGAATTGATAAATTTTAAGATAACAAAGAGTGTGATATTGTATATTGAAGCATTTTGAAGCTTTTTGAAATTATTTTTTTTTTTTTTTTTGCAAAATTAATTTTTCATGCAAAGATTGTAATTATAAGAATGTAATGTATATGGCTGATGGATTGATTAACTTGAAATGTTAAATTTGTTGAGCTGGAAAAGAATTTCAGAAAATTAAGAAAAAAACGAGAAAAATCAAATTTTATTAAAATATTTTTGGAGCTTCTTGAATTTCTTTTCCATAAAAATCAATTTTCCATGGAAAGATTTTAAAAATGAGTTTTTTTTTTTTTTTTTCGATTTGCTCGTTCACCGAAATGAACAAATTGAAAAATTAATGAATCTATTGAATGAAATCAATTTTATTGGAAATTTAAATTGAACACACGCAGAAGGGAACGGTTCAAACATAATTATTGCTTGTTTATGTGCAATATACTTTTTTCCCTTCTTTTTTCCTACATTCCATCGGAGAACATAAAGATAATGATAATAATCATTTGTCAACCCATCATTTGATCGCAAACATCAGCCTATCGTTCATCGTGACATGGTCACTGGTAGGATAGAATAGCGGGAGATGGAAATAAGGGAAGAAGAAGCGGCAATTTATGAAACAGATGATAGTATTAATGAAATGTTGGCTGGTCCAAATTCAAATCGATGCGAAATCATTCAACAAAATTTTCAAGTTAAAAAAATGATCATTCAATTAATTGTCCGTCATTCATTTCTTCATTTATATTTCTCACTTTCTATACAAAAATATAATTACCATTATATTTGACAATAATTATCATTATATGCATCAAACAATCATTAAATATCGTAATTATCACTATATATTAAAATTATCTTTGATAATGCTTTTTTTTTGCTTAAATGACGCGTAATTATCATTTGCATATGCAACAATATTACTGCTTATTTATTTAGTAAACGAAATAAGATAAACAAAATGAATAATTTTCCAACTATTTTAAAAGATTTAAAAAAGGAAGAAATTGTTGAAAAGTTAGACAAGTCATGAATACTTTGTTTCAAAAAAATTTGAAGAAAGTTTCATTTGCAAAAAAAAAGATTTGAATTTTGCTAAAGCAAAAAGAAAAAAGCAAATAGTAGTATTTGTCAATGAAATGCTTGAAATGAAAAGAAAAAAAGCGATGTAATGTGAAAAGAAGGCAAAATTAAATTGACAAAATTGTTTATTCTAATTTGAACAATGTGAGAATGATGTAAACAATGGGATATGCGACAAATATGCATGTCATATCTAGTAGCATTGTGAAAATTTTGATTCAGAAAAAAGTAAACTCAATGAATACTAAATTGGAAATCAATTAATTAAGTAAATTTTTGCAAAAATACTGATTTATAACGTTGTGAATCAATTCAAAATAGCATGTTTCTATGAGCATCTAATGACTGCAATTAATAGTGGATGATAATTATGCGATAATGTATGCAAATAGGTAAAATTTCAAATAACTTATAAGAAGTGAGAAATAATCTGACAACAACGAAAGTCAAATTTGCATTTATTAAGCACCCTAGTAATTAATACAATTAATGGCAAATATGGCAAATGATGCTAATGATGACGATATTACTATTGATGACGATAATAATTATTACTATTGTTGCTATTGCTGCAATTGTTATTAACAGTGAATTGGTCATTGTTATTATTATCTGGATTATTATCATTTCTTCATTAATGATTTCATATCTATCGTAATTTAATCACTGATAAGAGAAGTTGCTGTCTTTTCTAAAGATCATTTCTAATGACCTAAACACTTTTTTTGAATTATTTCCAATGATTTCAATATTTTCTAAACTTAATGCAAATTTTCAGTTATAATAAGAAATTACAAGAAAAACTAATAATATTCGTTTAATTGATTTGCTTTCCATATTTGCACTACGAATAATTCCAACATTCTTTCCAATGCTGATAAGAAACTTTAAAAATCAATGTTTTAATAGTAAAATTATAGTATTAATAAAAGAATATTGCTTCTTACACTTATTATCATTTATCAATTACTGCTATTGATTTTTCAAACAAAATCTCAGCAAAAAAAGACTTGGTAATAACAATAATTGCAATTAAAAATTATATAATATCTTTTATTATCACTAGCTGATATGATAATAATATTGATAATGACAATACTATTTTTTTTATTATTATTGGTAAAATTTTCACAGTCGCGAAAATAAAATCAAAATGATAAGTGTAAGTAACAGTGATAATATTCTGTTGTCAGTGACATTAATTATTATTGTCAATGACAGTTATCATTAACCTTTAATTCCGCTCCTTCTTTCTTCTCCTTTTCATATCACCGTCATCAAAACTATTTCTTACAATAAATAGTTATTCCAATTGGACACTGTGCATTGTGTTGCCCCTCTTCCTTATCAGTTCTAGATATCAGCAGTAGTAATTTATAAATTTTGGGATTTATAATGTTTAACGAATTTGAAAATTTTGATTTTGATAAGATTTTTAGAAGAATTAAAATTCATAGTATATTTCTCCTATCTTCCATAATGTGATATTCTCATAAGAAATTGATTTACGAGCATATCTTACTAGATAATGAAAATAAATTAATTTTAATAATGCAACTAAAATTAATTATTGCAGCCAATTTAATATGAATTTCATTCATTTAATTTGTTTTAAAATATTATAATTCGATTTGTCTTCGATATGAATTTAATCAAAATGAAAAACAAGAAAAGAAAAGCAGATGAAAATATTCCTCGTAAGATTGAAAGCGATATGTAAAAGGAAATAAAATACTAATCAAATCTAAACTTTGAAATGACCGGAAACTTCACTACTTTTTTTCCATGATCCAAAGTTCAGCCCAGTGATTTCTCAATTTCTTAAGTATTTCAGGAGAAAAAAAATTTCAGGATTGTTTTCGTATCAAGAAAAGTTGGTGAAAATTGGTGAAATAACAGTTTGGTAATTCTCAATCATCATTAAAGCACTGTTTAAAAATTTTGGAAGAATGGAAGAAATTTATGGTTGGAAATGAAAAAATCACTGAGATAAATCATTCTATTACAAAATGTTACTTAATAGTTCTAAATGCCATTTCGTTTTTTTCTCTTTGATTAAAATCAAAATAAAAAAAAATATGGAAGAGGAAAAATTTGTTTGTACTTTATTGGCGGTCAATTTAAATTTATTTGTTGAAAATTTATTTTTGAAAAATGTCATACTATTTTTATGTGAAGTTTCCTTGATAAAACAGGAAACAAAGAGTTAAACTTTTCATTTGCCTCTTTCGTACTGAAAAAAGAGACGAACAAATATTTTTTGCTCTTGAAATTCATTTTTTTGTCCCCATGAATTTAACACATTCAAAATATTTTGCAAATTTTACAAAAAAAAATTCATTTTTTAGAAATTTTAAAGCATTTCTAATTGTTCAATACGATAAAAATACGTTTGTATGACAAACCTGTTCTCGTTGTATTTTAAACGATTGAAATTATTTTAATGAAAAGTAAAAAAATTCCGCCTGTAAGTAATGTTTTATTATCAGAATTATAACAAACATTGGCGATAATTAGAATTGCAATAAAATTGAGGTTAATTAATCGCTCCTTAGTTAAAATTTCAATAATTTTCTGTTTTAAACAGAATTTTAAACCCCTCAATTGCATTAATTAAATAATTAAAAGAGTTTTAAAAATTTCTGATTTGAATTAAATGACATGCATTTCTGCACAAAATAATATACATTTCCAAGTTAAAGTAAAGAAAGAAACAAAATTTCAATTTAATTTATAAATATTACTCTATTATTTTATAACTTTTTTCTTTATTCAAAGATATCATCTCTTTTCCGTCTTTTTCTCTCTTCCTTGCTTATCAATTTAAGCATTTTTCGGCTTTTTCCTGTCTTCCTTAACTTGAAATATCATTTTATTACTTTCTTATCTTTTCCTTTCTTTTTTAATTCAAAACATCACTTTATTACTTACCTAACTTTTCCTTGTTTTCTTAATTCACACCTACTAAACTTCAAATTTTTCCTTTCTTTCTTTTTTCATTATTACTATTCTTTTTTTTGTTTTCCTTTTAACATTATTTACATAAGAATAGTCTTATGGATGAAAATAAATTTCAAAAAGTATTTGAGAAATTGAAACTTTATTGAAAGTAAAATTTTTCATTTAAATGGAAAATTTCTATTCGATAAAAAAGAAAAAAGCAACAAAAAAAAAATAATTTTGCAAAAAAAAAGAAAGCTGGATAAATAATTTTATTGAAATTAATGATTTCATCAAGCGATGAAATGACGCACAAATGAAATTCAGCCAGCCATCAAATTAATCCATGCAATGGTGGAAAAAAGGAATGGATATAGCTATCGAAAAACCAACCAATTAATGTCTTTCGGTTGTAACTGGTTATACCCGATTGTAATTACTCGTTCAAGTTTTTCGCTTGAAATATTATAAATCCATAATGTAACTCTTTCCTCATTTTTCTACTCACTGCAGAGTTTTCTTTTTCTTCTTTTATTCTTATAATATAAAAAGAGAATTATAGTGTGGAAGCAAAAATAGCATAGCTAATTAAAAGTATTTGCATGCTGTGAGATAAATTTAACTTGTAAATTTCAAATAAAAAAGAAACATATGCTAATCATTAAATTATTGCTAATTGAAATTGCTAAATATCACCTCAACGAATGCATAAATGCAAAAAAAAATCATTATAGAAAAAAGAATCAAATAAAATTTGATGAAATGAAAAAGTGCACTGAACTATGCAACATGCGTGAAATAAACAAAAAATTAAAATAAATTATTTCAAAAAAAAATTTGAACATCTAACAATTCCATTCTTTCATTATTTTTCTCTCTTATTCTCTGCCAGCTCTCAAAAAAGCTCCATAAAACAAGAAATTGTCAAAATTGTCAATCTAATGAACTTTTTCCATTTTAGATTTTCCTTCAATTTAAATAAAAAAAAAGTCACAGATTGTTGAAATGGTAGTAGCAAAGATTTCTCTTGAGATATCCATCTAACTATCAATCTATAATCCTTTCACTCTTAAATTCCTACCAAAAAGAATAAATTTTTTAAAAATTTTTGCGATAGCTTTTTGATGTACCAAATTGAATTTCGTTTTTCTTCTCTCATTTTCTTCAATATATTTTCGTCAAAGCAATTTTTATCTGTCATATATTCGTTGCAAATGTTTGTTTTCGTTTTTTTCATTTTATAACTGAAAAAAGAAGATGAATTTTTAAAAAAAAAATTCCACTCTCCAGTTTCTTTTCATCATTCTCTCCCACTTTCTCTCCCCCTCCCAGTTCTCTCTCTTTAGATCTATTTTGGAAATTTTAAAAAAATCGCATAAAAAGTTTTTGGTTTTCTCATTTTGTTATATGTTTAAGAATTAATTTGTTTGTATTTGGCAAGTTTTCACTGGAAAAACTTGTCACAGAAAAAAAAAATGTCACAAAAAGACTTGTCAGAAAAATGAATCAACTGTTTTTTTGTTTGTTTTTTCATTGTTGATATAACTGTCAACTTTTTTCTTTATTTTATGCTGCAACAAAGTTTCATTTAAAAAATATTCAACAATTTTATTTCTAACAAAAATTTTGGAATTGTAAAAGTGAACTGTCAAATAATGTTACTTAATTATCAACCAAATTTGACATAAATATGATATGTGATTCTGCTACGACAAATTTTTGAAATAAATTTTCTGGCATTGGCAATGAAAATTATTGTTGTCGGTATATTTTGCAAGTGAATCAATATGTAATAAAATTAACGGAGCAGTGACAAGTTTGACAGTTTGACATGAGTGCAAGCATTTGTAGTAGTGGTAATATTTATCATATCATAGTATCATCCTGAATGATAAAGTGAGAAGTTAATGATCCACATTTGAAATTTTAAACATTCTTCATCATTCAATTATCGTTTTAAATAAATAATGATATAAGTTTGCAAATTCTCTTTCATTTAATTTCAATCGATTGCATTTTTACTATTATCCAATACTTCTCAACTAAATTTTATTGTTTTATGGACAAATTAATTAAAACATTAAATTTTTCTCTTTTCAAATTCAATTTAATTCGTATTTTAATTTGTTTTGTACGCTTTTCGCATGTACTTTTTTTCAATTAAATTAATTCAAATATACAAATCAAAAAAATGTAAAGATTAGGAGAAGAAGAAAAGAACACTATGTGATAGTAGTCGTTGTGGCTTGGCTTCATGAATAAGGATTTGGAGGATTTCATCCACATTCAATGAACTCATTGAGCCTGCGCAGTGATTTTTTCAAGTGCAGGATGCTTTATTCCAGACATTCATCTGCCAGAACCTAATCAGCTTAGACTGTGACAGCAACATCCTCAGGCTACAGCTTTTGGTTGGAGTGTTCTTTTCTTAGATGGATTGCTTTGCAGGGCTAATTGAACATAATTCACCCGGGTTCGGAGTAATAGTTGTTGTTCTGCTGAGATGGTTACCCAAAAACTAATGGGCCATTCTACCCGTAGACACGCGTTATCTGATCTTGAAAATAATTAAAATAAATAATTATAAAAAAAAAGAGAAAAAATAAGAAAATGAAATGAAAATTGTGAAAAGAGTGGAAAATAAAAATCGAAAAAATTGAAATTTTAAAAAGCAATATTCGTTAAACAAATTGAATAAAATATTTTAGAGTATAGTACAGGATGAATTTCACAAAACTCAATGCACAAAGAGTGTAGCAAAAAGGTCAGGAAAGATTATTCAATCTATCATCACTTTTGATTTATCTTATTGATAAATGAAATTCCTTATAATTAAAAGCTAGCCGCTAATCAGTGATGTGTTATTAATCTGATAACACTGAATTTACTTTTCTTCTTTGAATTATCATGCGACAATCAATAATTAAAACATCTCAATGAAGACAATTGAGGCCTGTCACTGAATTTCCTCTGTATGCTATATAAATTGATGCCTACAAATCAAGTATATTTCAATAAACGAACTTTTTCACATCTATTATTTTAAAAGCGCTTTAAAAATTTTCGTAATTTAAATATTAATGCAACAAATAGGTTATTTTTCTCACTGCATTACGCATACATATTGAACCGTTAAATTTACTTTATACTATCCAATTAATATCATTAAATTATTAAATAATTATTAAATATCGGTGAAAAAAAAAAATTGATCGATAAGACAAATATTAGTTGCATAGAAATTTGAAAAAATGTACAAAACAGAAAATGAGCAACATATCAGGATTCGATAAATGATAATCGGAAAGCAAACATAGAAAATGAAAGAATCGGAATTCAATATGCAATTACATATTGAAATTGAATTTAAACATGAAGAGAAAATTATTAAAATATATTTAATAATCCATTCCGATATCATAAAACTAATTTAAATTAATAAATGTCCGATTCTGATATCATTCATCGTAAATAGCAAAATTCTCGATATCAAAGAAATGTATATAAAATTACACATGAAAAAATAAATAATTGATATTATGATGTATACAAGTGAATATTTTAATTAATTTGTACTAAAATGTTTTTTTTTTTTATATTCATTTCAATTGTATTAAGTACTTTCAATAGTTTTTACTGACTTTTTATTTTTTAAAATATTTCGAAAATATTGATTAAATATATATGACATAGGAAAATTTGCGTAGTTGGAGCATTCCTGATGCAAAATACAAAGCTATCGAATCAATCAAGAATCATTATGTTAAATAAATCATATGATTCTCTAAATCACAATTACAATTGTTATGAGTTGTTGCGTCATTTGTCACCAAGCTAACTTCTTGTTTGTTTTCATTCATAAACTCTTTGCGGCTTTCTTTCGTTTTAGTTTTTTGCTGAACATTTTGTCCTACCACTTTTATATATTCATTAGTCCTGCATTGTTGTTGCTGCTGTCGTGAATTGTGTTTATTTAACCTTGCAAGAATTGCTGTGATCAGCGCTGCACCTTTACCACTACCATCAGCTGTTTGTAGTACTTTGAACTGCAACAATATTTTTTTCGCTGCAACTGAATCATTGCTTTGCATTTAAATTATATAAATGATAAATTGATGATATGTTAGAATTATTTCATTTGTTACTAGCTAATAGTTGTTAATTTTCTTAATTAACAATTAATTAGTTATCATTGTTGAATGCAGTAAATTACTTTCATTTCAACATCTTAGCAGCATTATTTATTTAAATCGAAAACGATCGTAAATTTAGTCAATTCAAAAATTCAACTTTCATAAAAATCTAAGTGTTCCTATCTACAATATAATTAGATGGCCTAATCATATAATAATTACTATCATCTAATAATGTTAAAGTTTGTCAATAAAATGAGCGTAATATCAACTTTAATTCCTGGATCGACAAGTTCCTTTAATTTATCCTGAATCCAGAAGTCGAAAAATGGATGATACTTATATGTGCTGCCATCTATTCCAACTACCATATTCTGTTTGCGGATACGATTCAACACGCATGCAATTGCTATAAATTTTCAAATTACACATCTAAAAAATGACAAATTATCAACCATTCCTATAATCAATTCTTAGTTTTGTTAACAGGCATACCTTTATTTATATGTCTATTTAAAAATAAATGATTCCAGCGCTTAAAGTTTTCATTAATCATTCATGTCAAAAATTTTATTTCATTTTTGAACATTAAGAAAAAATTATCGCTTAAAACTTTTACATTTTATTTTATTGCTCGCATTGAATTTCTTGCAATATAAAAATCACATAAAGTTAATTCTAACAATGAATTCACAAAATGGGATGATAAACTTGATTGATTTCTCAATGAATATCTGACTAATCTTACCAGCAGCACCAAGATTGGCTGATCGGCGTGAAACAACAATGCAAACCTCTCGAAGAAGTAACATATCACTGAAGGTGTAATCAGTAACGTCCAATTCGTATAGTATATCTCTCGTATGTACATATGATCCACTTTCATCACTAGAAATTCATACTTATTTGCCTGACAAAATTATCCCTAATCCTAAAACAAGCCTGAAGACCTCAATATCCTGTCATAATACAGTATCAAGATTGATGAGACATTAAGTGGATGAAAATCAATTAAAGATTAGATTAGTAATCTCTGCCACTGAAATACTGATATCGAAAATTTAGTAGAAAAAGAACTTGGAAGACATTGAATTACATTTTTCCGTATTCTGTCGCGATAATATTTCAAGCATTGATTTCAGTAATCAAAAAAACGATAAAATACTGTGGAACAAATTTTCATAAAGTTTCATTAAAGATATCTTTGAAATATGTATATAAACGTATATTAAACGTATGAAAGGTATGTGCAAATGTTTGTCACGTCTATAAATGTATAAGTTTACGTAAAAAAAAAATTTCATAAGAAAAAAAAAACGCCATTTTCACTATCTTCCAAAACAAAGTAGTACGTTAGCAATTTCATTTTTCTTTGAAACAATAATTAATACTAACAAACATAGCATTTGTTTCTGCTTTTTATTAAATTTAAAATTCTGTGA
This sequence comes from Mansonella ozzardi, assembly GCA_029876185.1. Classification (NCBI taxonomy): domain Eukaryota; kingdom Metazoa; phylum Nematoda; class Chromadorea; order Rhabditida; family Onchocercidae; genus Mansonella; species Mansonella ozzardi. Next base: position 1,790 of record JARVGP010001528.1, on the reverse strand, counting down.
AATCAAAATTGAAACTTTACCTATGAGAAAAAAACTGATTAATTAATTTTTAATGAACTTACCTGAGAATTTCAGAAATGTATTTAGTTGGAAAAGAATCTCGTTGAAAAAGAGTTTGTGAACCTTGACCATTAAATAGAACACCAGCTCGTGTCAACTTCTCCAATACAATCCGTACTACTTCACCCATACATTTTCCACCAACAAGTTTATCAAATCTATGTAAATAGGTCATGTCTATAAATGTATAAGTTTACGTAAAAAAAAAATTTCATAAGAAAAAAAAAATACTTTTAATTTCTTCTTCATTAAGCTTAATTTGTAATGAAATCATTTTATTAATTCTTCTTATCAATCCATTTTGTCTTGATAAGAATATAAATTAAAAGTATTTTAATCATTATTTCCTAAACCTGATAAGTGATAAGCAAATTAATAAAGTGATTTCATTGCAAATTAAGCTTAATGAAGAATTAATAAAATGATTTCATTACAAATTAAGCTTAATGAAGAAGAAATTAGAGGATTCAAAAAAAATCAGATATTTAAGAAATTATAGATTGTCATATTTTTTAAGAGGTTATCATATTAATTATATTAATTAAACTTATTGATAAAAATATAAGTTGTAAGTATTTTTAATTAGCAAGAAAATAACTGCTGAAGGAAATTTCTTATTAGCTAATGTTTTAGCTTTCTCATTTTTGAAGTCAGTTAAACAGCATTGATGTTTCATTATCAGTGATAATCCATTAAAATGTTTGGCAGTGAAAAAGGATGAAAGCTAATAAAAGCAATGGATGAAAAGTTAGACAATAAAATTAAAATACGTGTTTACGCCTGGATGCTCCGAGCGGCTGTCAACAATTTTATCATATTGCGTTAATATGTAATCAGCTTCGGAATGATCACCGAAACCACCCCATTCCGTATCAATGATCATTCCCGGATATTTGTAAGGTGTTGTTGCTTTCGATAAACCGTATTTGATTTTTGATGTATCTTCCAAATATGATGCATTGGTACCGGTTGCTAGAATTCAAATATTTACTTTCTTCTTTTTTATTAATATAATTTTTTTTTTTAATTTAATTATATTTCGAAAAAATTTGAAAACAATTTATGACCAATTAAATTATACATTTTAATTTAACGCACAATTTTTCTAAAAACAAAAAAATTGTATCTTTCAATTTAATTTTTGATTTCTTAATTTTAATTCAATTTTTCAACTCACATATTTCTTTCTGAGAAAAATTTTAATTAGATTTCAGCTAATTTAAATTACGGTAAAAGAAATACAGCTAGTTTAATTGCATATTTTAATTCAATTATAGTTTTATCAAAAAAAGAAATGTCCCAATTTCATTTAGTTGCATTTTTTCTCTAACAAAACTTCATTAAAAATTAAATTGCATTTTTCTTCCTGAGAAAACAAATGCACATTAATTAAACTCCGCTTTAAAGAAATTTTCAAAAAAAAAATGTGGAAGAGAAATCATAAAAATGTTTCGTCTCTAACTTACCGATAATGACACCAATGTCACATTGTCCGCTACTTTCATGAGCAGCTGCTACTAAGGTACCAACGGCATCATTAATTATTGCTACCACTTCCACTTTGATATCCTACAAGTTTACAGAATGAACAAATGCAATAGTCGCAAAGCTTAGTAAAATTAATTAATACTTCTGATAATTCCGCTTTTACATCGACTTCTCAATCTATCAAATTAAAAAAAAAAAAAAAAAAAAAAAAAAAAAAAAAAAAAAAAAAATTTTTTTAAAAA
>JARVGP010001527.1:0-14987 GCA_029876185.1 Mansonella ozzardi | reverse complement strand
ACTCATTTTTTGTCATACGTTAATATTTATACAAAAATAAAAATAAAAAAAAAAAAAAAAAAAAAAGAATTAAATATCATAATGATGAGAGAAAAGAAATTAATTCAAATATTAATTAAAAATGGCAACCAAGAACAGAAGACTGTAACGATGCAGCAGGCATTGCCTCCTTTGCAACGATGGCGAAGCAATTGGTGTTCGATGATTGCCCCTGCATTCTATGTATCAATGCATAGTAAACATCATATATAATGCATATTTAACCATCAACCCGCCTGAATACGGTATTCTCAATTTAGAAAGCATATTAGCTGATAAAAATATTTTTAATCATTAGGATATCAGTAGTTGATAAGAGATTTGAGAATAAAAAAAAGTTATCTAACATTCATATAATAGTATATTAAATGAAGTTGATATGATGAATTTAATGACCTTTTTCAATTTGAATAACATAAATTGATTTCGTATTTGATATAATACATCTGTTGATAATATTGCTTGTAAATTAAACTTTCATTCATTTTTTTTTTTTTTTTTTAACAATTTTTATCTGAGGATTAAATTTCAAAATAAGTTGAATTTATTTTTTAATTGACAAAATGCTTTAAAAAATTAACGATTTTACAAATTTTTAGAAAAAAGTGCCGAAAAATTGGTTTGTAGGAAATGAGAAAAAAAGAGGAACGAAGAGAGCAAATTTTTATAATGCATCGAAAATTTTTATCTGAACTTGTTCAAAAGGGAAAGGAAAAAAAAATTTTTTCATTCAGCGAATTTGTTTTTCTTCCTTTCTATTCCTCTTCTTCAATTCGAGGGAAAAAATTTTAAATCACATCTGACGCAATAGTTTTGCTGAAGATGCAAGCGAAGAAAGAAAGTCGTTAGAATAATTTTGAAGTTCTTAAAATCATAAATCATAAAGGATCGTTTAAAATGGCTTTTCTTTAAAACATATTGCAAATATTTTAATTAATTCGAAATTATTATAGTCTAAAATTTATGTTGAAAAAAAGAAATGGAATAGCACCTGTGACATCAATTTAGAAGCGTTCATAAAATGCCTGAGGAAATGAACAGCATGGGCTAATGAAGCATTTTGATATGACGAACAAAAAAAAAAAAAAAAGAAGTGTTACCATTACATAATATATCTAATTAAGCGGATTTCCAAGATCAGATATCAAGATTGTAAATCAATAAATGAATTTATTAACAGTCTCTTGTTCAACTGTAATAATGATGATTCTGCAAGTAATATTTAGAGAATCATTCATTTCATGCAAATTAAAATTTTATCCTTTTCACATGACAACTGCAAGAATAATAATTCTCCGTTATATATCAATTTGATAGCCAGGATTGTTACTGTCCGATCCTACGTTATTTCCACAAGACCTGACGTCTTTATATAACAATGATCTAAAATTAATTTATGAGCAGATCAAAAGCGCTTAATTTTAATGCTTCCTTTTGACAATTGACTGATCCAAATGTCAAAACATAATCGAAATCATAGAGCTTAATGGTTGAATTGTTTCTCTCTACATAAGCATGATAAATGAATAGAAATGTCAATGCAAGTCACTTATTTTCTAACTTTTGAAAAAAAAAAATTTTCGCCAATAAGAAAATGAAAAATGCTTACCTTAAAGTAATTCATTTATGAATAAACGCAGAAGTGAGCTTGTGAAAATATCGGACTAGTACTAGTGTATGCCATGATAGATGTAAAATTATCAGTGTTTCAGTAGCCGTTATACTTATAAAATTAAATTCTGGAATCCATTCTATTTCATCTTACGAGTAAAAAATTCGTAATATAGAAGAATGGAATTTCATCTTATGGTAGCTAAATCATGCATACATTTTTTCAATATCTAGTAAATTTGCTTAATAAGCTGAAGAAATAGTTGAATAATAGTGATGATAGTGAAAATGGTAATAAAAATATTGTGCATTCATAAGCAATTTGTAATAAATACTATAATTAATTAATAAAAATAATTATATTTTTGTTCTTTTAACCAAAAATTCAGTTGAAGATGATGATAATGATGATGATGATCAAGGAATTTTAAGAATCACTGAAGGAAATCGTCGATTTTTCTCTTGGAAAAAGCACCCCAACGATGATCATTTTGCGACAGCCATAGCAATAATATCCCGGCATTGGTCCAAATGTGAATCATATCATCAGAGGCCGGAGAGGGAAAAAAGGAAGAAAAACGACAAAACTGAATCAGAAGTAGCAGAGAAGAGATACTAATTCCCAATATGTGCCCTATAAAAAAAAAACCATCATCACACATGTTCACTTCGCAATATTTTCTCAATGCCATCAGAAAATTCATAACTTCTTGAATGAAGCAAGAAGATTTACTTATTCATCATATTGTTTAGATTAATCGTATTGACAATAATTTTACTAAATATCTTATTATTTAATAGAGTACTTGTTAACAAATCACTTATTTTTTTTTTCTAATTAAATTTTAGGAAAAACTAAAAATAAAAAGTAAAAAAAAAAAAGAAATGTGCTTCTGACTTCTGAATTCTAAAAGTTTCTGAATTATTTTATTGCAAGAATTCAGGAGTATTTGCTTTTTATCAAATTTTAGTAATAACTGTAATAAGCAAATAGATAAAAAAATATTTGGTAAAATTTAATTAATTGCTAATTTAATAAAGATTTTTGAATTTAGAATAGATATTTCGGTAGTAATAAATAAGCACTTTGACTTATTGCTAAAAACAACCAAGATCATACTTTTGCTTTTAAGTTACCGTCGTTCTCTGTGCTTCTCAAATAAATTAATGCAAAAGAAATACCGCTATTTCGAATCTTTTGCTATTTTTTAACAATGCAAAAAATATCTTACAGATTGGATGATGGAATGATTCAAACCATGTCTGAAACAAAGGAATCGCAACGTTTTCTTTCTTACTGCTTGCCAAAAAAAGAATTTCAAACATAAATTTTTTTTTTTTTGTAAATATGAATATTTAGCCACTTTTAAGTAAAAAAAAAAAAAAATGTGCGACAACGGCAATGAAGTGACAAATGGACAGTGATAAAAATGAACCAGTTTTCTGAACTCTTTTTAATAAAACTAAAAGTATGTGATTACAAAAATTTATGTCATAGCAATTTGCAGAAGGATGTTTGCATTAAAAAACTTTTACTCAGACAAGCAGACTCACACAGACATTTTTATATGGCCAGACAATGTACAAAAGCATTGAAACTATATGAGAAAAGATAAGTACTAATGAAAAATGTCGCCAAACAGTAAGCGAAGGAAATGACACACTTTGAGTAGTGCTAAGAATGAAAAATTGTCGCGCTCTTACGACTCCACAACTTTTTTTTCCTCTTTCTTTCTTCTCATTTCTCATAAAACAACCCTTTTCTGGTTCGTGGTAGGTGAGAGTTACTGTAATTTACAGTCTTCATTAACGATTTGTAGTTGAAAAATTGTTCTTAGAAAACAAAAATGAAATAATAATTGAATAATAAATTTAAAGCTTAAAGAGAGAAAAATAAATATTAAAAAATGATGAATGTGTAGAAGTAGCAAGTAAGATTGCTTATCTTTGATATTTTTATCACAAGATATATTCGATATCATTCAGCTTAGAAATTGTAAAGTAAATTCTCATAAACTTAGAAAAAAATTAATTGTTTTTCTGAAACTTTAAAATATCTCTAATTTTTCAAAAAATTTGGAAGATCAATTTGCAAAATCATTGATATGGTTGGAATGGTTATGAGAATTTACTTAGTGTTTATCAGAAACTCGACTACAATGGGATAAATGTTTTAGAAATTGAAGCAAAGATTAAAAAATCCCGAAATATGCTTTTCATCCTTTTTCTGCTTCCAGACATTTGCACTTTTCTTCAACAAATCATTTCATGAACATAAAAGGAAAAGCAGAAAACTTCTTTATAATAAATAAGGCGCAGAACTTATTTGACGATTTTCTGCAATAATTCATCATTTATGCTTGTAGAGTTGAAAAGAAATCTGTTGCATGGTAAGTACAGCTGAACTTTCTCTTTAGGCCAATCCTAATTTACTAAAATTTCAATTGCTTAAATGAATTCAGTGATATATCGAAAAGTAAGTGTAATAGAGATAAAATAGACAACATTACAAAACAAACATCTAAAACTGTTTAACGAAGCAAAGCTAAGGTGTTCTACTGAATTTTGAATAAAATAAAAATGAAATGTTCCATCCACAATTGAAATAGCATGCTATCCTTTAAAATAAAATGGCTCCCGTCATAATAAGTGGCTAACTCTCCGCTCGGAGAACTGTGTATGGCTTTATTTGAAAAATAATTACCTTAGAAATAAGAGAAATATTGCTTTTATGTTCAAATATTTTCTGTATTCATATGAAGTTGATTATATAGCATTTTGATTTCTTTTCTTATCTCATTGATTTTAAATGGTTTGAATCAGATTTAAACAAAGTGCGTTTATTTCGACAAAATATCAAATCACTATTATCCGGTAAATCCCCTCTTTAGAAGATTAAAGGCATAGCTATGAAAAAAAGGTATTGTAAATCTAAAATAACAGTTTTTTTTTTTTTTGTTTACTTGCGCACAAAAGCTTTTTTGGTCTAAAATAAAAAAAAAAAAATCAATAATTTGTTTCAAAACTAAAAATTAATTCTGGTCACCTTGAAAATTCAGTCGAAGAGTTAAGCCAAATTGTTTTATTTGGTACAATGAAGATATGTGAAAAAAAAAAAAAAAAAACAATAACAAATCAAAGGCAAAAAATGAGATTAGAATTCTATTTTTTTAAAATGTTTATTTGTAGAATTTTTTCCTCTTATCTTTCCTAAAATGAAATGGATTTTCAGATGATGATTCAGATCGATGTTTCCCGAAATTACTCCCATGAATTTTCTACCACACTTATAGAATGTAAATTAAAGTAATCAAGATCACACATCATATTTCCTAATTCTTTCTGTTAACGTTGTGTATTCATCCTATAACTTATCCATTTTGCAATTTTCATTGTCATTACCGTTCTCATTGTTTCAATCCTTCTGCACTTTTTTTCAATTTCTTTGAAGTTTCTTCTCCAGACATGCTTTTTATTAGCATTTATAAAAAAAAATTTCATCTTATAAAAAAAATCATTTCGTCTTTTGATTTCATCGAACCGACGAAGATAGTTCATAGCAAGTGATCACAACGGATACATTTATTGCTTAATAAGATCACCATTGATATGTTGGTCAATAACAAGTTAATTTTTATCTTGGCCAATAAATTAGTCGCTATTGATATCAATGATTCTCTAACTAATTATCTCTACACAGCAATTTTGAGATTATAAACGTCAAATATCGTCAAAAAGAGATATGAAAAATTTTTAACTGCTCAAATTATAAACGTCAAATATTGCTAAATAGAGAAATGAAAGTTTAAACTGTTCATTTTTAAAATAGTTAAGTATTTATTTTAAAATTTCCCTACAAAAAAATTTGCATTCCATTTTTTCAAATAGTAACGAAAAAATTTGTGCAATTTGAAAAGAGAAGTGATTTAGAAGAAATTGAATTGTAAATATAAAAAAGAAGAAAAGAAATTCAAAAAAAAAATTTTAAAAATACAATGAGGATAAGAGTAATTTTTAGAATGAAAAAAAACAAAAAACAACAAAACATTTCTTTAAAGAATTGAAATTTTGTATGAAAATTTCAACTAATCCAACTATGTTAATCGAATCAATCAATGTTTGTGTTTTTTTCAGGAACAAAAAAAAAAAAGCGACAGAAAGACGTAAAGATTTGAATTATTTCTGACGGAAAAAAACAGAAAGTACCAGAAGATGAGAATAATACCGGGAAAAATATCAATCGATAAATCGAAGATATCTTTTGTTGAGAGCAGTTCTAAACCCTCTTAAAGGATATTTGTTGCATTATATCATAAAAAAAAAAAAAAATTTTTTAAAAAAAAATTTGAAATGTTAAGAAAGAGAGAAAAGAAAGAGGCACGTCACCGCCATCCAAGGCATCAGTACCAGTCAGCAGGTTGATAAGTACATCTTGGCAAAGTGCCTATTTTCAATGGACCCATATTTTTTTTTTTGATGACCCATATTATTGTTTTGATCCGATTTTTTCACCGGGAAACCCTTAAGGGGATGATTAAAGTGGAAGAGAGAGAGAGAGAGAGAGACAGAGAGAGAGAGAGAAAAATTTTTGTTAAATTTTATTAAATAGTAAGTACCACACACTCTCTCTCTCTCTCTTACTCGTTTCTTTTTTTTTTTAAAATCCCTATTTAACTTTTTAAAATCATCTGTAGAAAGAAATGGCACAAGATGGTGCAAGCTTTATATACATACACATACACATACACACCCAAAAACACCCAAATACTCAAACACCCACACACATATAGATACATACATACACACACACACACACACACAGATACATATTGATACATGAATATACAAACATAGACAAGGATAGATACTGAGAACTGGATAGCAGTGTAAATGGTATAGATAGATAGATAGTAGGTAGATACGTATGTACCCAATGTTTTAATGTTCTCCTTAGATGATTACCTTTCATTTGATTCATCAACAAATCCTTCTAAACAGTTATTGTCACATTGTCACACATCGACTTCCAATCTTTTACTTATTTCCTTCCCATAGTCCAAAAAATAAATCATAAAGTGAAATTGTTATGTTTTCATTCATTGTGAAGTATATGTCAAATTTCAATCCTCACATTTTCATCATATCTTTTGAAAAATATTCTCATAATACAAATGAATTCATCCATTCATTCACACCTGAACGAATCTTACCATTAATAGTATCGGATTTCCGGAAAAAAAATGAGAATGTGATACGTTTAAGATTAATGAGATATATTTAAGATTAACAATGAGATATGTTTAATATTTATCAGATGTTTTTTAGAAAGAAATAGTCTTTCTTTTATTAACTTTTNAAAAAAAAAATGATAATTTTGATTAAAAATTTATTTTTCTAAATTATTTGAATTCAATTTTTTGCAATGAATTTTTTTCCCGACTAACTTAACGATAAGTTATTTGCTATATAAATTTCATTTCTAAAAATTTCTTAGATTGGCGATGAAATAATTGAAAAATTCAGGTTTCATTAAATTGTTAATGATTAGTGATGTCGTTTTGGAAGCTTCCAAAAATTTCAAGATCAAATAGAAGATTATTATTTTTTTCCAAATTTAGGTCACGAAATTTGTGTCATAAAAATGAATCTTATGATATCATATGCAATAAGACAATTAAGACAGTCCTCTGTCAAATCATTTTCATGTTCGTTTTAGGAGCGATTGGCTTTAGAATTTTTTTGCAATTTTCAAAATTTTACAAGAAGAATTCAGCATTTTTCTTACTCAAAATACGAATTAGTTGAATGGAAAGTTAAGAGTGTGCATCATGACATATATGTCAAGAATTTACATCATGATATATGTATTAAGGATGTGCATAATGAGTTATATATATATAACATCAATTTCTCAACTTGCTTTGTTCTGCTCCATTAGATTGTTAACTACTAGTTTGTATTATTTGCATTATTATTTATTGTATTATTTAGTAGCGTGAAATCCTGATAACCCCATCAACTCCGATCTCATCTGATATTGCAGCAAATTGTAAAATAATTTTGATGCAATGTAATCTATTTTTTAATTTTTCCATCCTGTAAAACTAAAATTATTTTTTCATAAAATAATATTAAACAAATCAAACCGTGTTCATAGATGAGCCATTAGTAGCGCGAAATCCTGATAATCCCATCAACTCCGGTCTCATCTGATATTGCAGCAAATTGTGATTGGTTGGAAACGATGAGAATAGATCTGCAAATTCCAGCAAACATATGGTTCTGCTGCAACTCAACACTGATGGACAGAGAAGTCACTGTAATTTAATTTTCTGCAATTCCGTAATATGAGCTTTCTAAAGTTTTTATAGCTTAAACATAGTAGGAGATTCATAGAGATTCAGCCACTGAACTAACATTACTACCAATATTCCCTAAATTCTATCATGTATAAGAATCTATCATATCTGCCTGATTTTGCTTCTTAAATTCCAGATCACTTTCTAACCTGAAAACTTTGATGGCATTATGTGAAAAGGATAATTATATACAGATAACAAAGTTATGAAGCAACTAACCAGAATTATTAAAGGTGAAACTAGCTGGCGGAGCTTCGATTCCGGTTGCTTGCTGTAATGCGACACCTAACTGTCCCATTGTTGACACCTGATGAGTCTGTTGTGTTGGTTGTGTGCTACTGGATTGCTGTGATGAATTCGATGGTGTTAAGCCACCGGATCCGGAACCTTCTGTTGAGCGGCTTTGGCTTCTTGCTACAACAGCTTGTTTTAACTCTATTTTATTGCGAAGCCCAGACCATTATTATTAGATTCCTTCACTCTCGAGCGCATCGTAGCATTACATCAATGCTTAAAGAGTAATCGCCATACCAATTGCTATTATAATGATCTCATAGCTAATTGTTGGAAGATATTACAACAAACAAAGGTCTTGAGATGTTTTGTAGATCTATTAATATCAAAACGACATTCAACCGATCAGCTTACCATTCGTAGCGGCGCTATTAGTCTGTAAAGAAGTTTGATGCTGTATCGAATACATCTTGGTCGAGGTGGCAACTATTTGTTGGTTAGTGATTGCTGCTAAATTTATAGCACATTTAATGTACTTTGAACCTGAGGGTGATAAAGAGGATGCTGACGGAGCAACGGACGAGGAATCTGTTGGTATCGCAGAGGTGGATGCTATCGTTGAGGATGATGGCGCTGATTTCTCTTGGGAATACAATGGTGCTCTGTCTGAAAATAATTTTGGTATGATATAATCTAATATGATTATGAATCTATTGGGTAGAAAAGCTACAGATGACTCAAAGTTTACATTTCAACCAACGTGTTCCAAAGTGCTCCTGGAATTTATTTAAATTTTCGATTTTGTTATAGTGAAATTTCTGATATCTATAAGTTCATAAAAAAGAAAAAAGAATATATAAAGTTCAAGTGAATTTCTATAAATTTCATAAATTTCAAACCGATCATCAAGATTGCGGTCAAATACTTGTCCTACTTTGCAACGCATGTAATGAAAAAAAAGACCTGTAATCAATCTAAACTTAAACGTGCTGTCTAAGCGATAATGTCAATCAAATGAAATAGCATAAGAGCTCAGAAAAATAGAATTTTCAAGTAAATTAAATATACATTATACTGTAAGTTGATCAGTCATGTTTGATCAGTTTCCTATCGATGTTGCTTGAAATTGATATTACCAAATTTATGGAATCTATTAACCCTAATCTTATTGCCACTTCCGGTTTTAATACATTTGGATGAAAAAATTACTAGTCGTTAAGATATGAGGCACAATTTTAATTGTAATTTTTATGTGCACATTTTTTCCTTTAGTTTATTGTTATACCGCGATTCGGACCACAATACATCATAACATGATTTGGGTACTTACCAGTGGCAGAGGATGAAGACAGATTCATCAGCCACGTCGAATGACTAACGTTGTAATTTGAGTTTAGTTTCCAGACATGAACTGTTGATTCCAGAGATTTTTAATTCTTACTTTTAAAGATTAATTCTTCCTTGTTGTTGTTAAATTATAATTGCATTCTTGCCGCAATTTTGATCCGAATATCTCCTTTTGTCGGTGTACTCTAAAATTTTTAAGATGAACGAAATGACTGAACGGACGTATTGATCATTTTCCTAAATATTAAAGATCTTTGATTGCCAGATACAGAGTAGGAGATAGTAGGACTTTTTTAGAACAGCCTCATTTTATTGATACATACAAATCTCTTTTTTTTTTTAAAGAATCGCATTACATTCACTAACAGAATCGACTTTTTAACAAATCAAATTTTAGATAACTATTCAAAAAAAAAAGCTCTTTATGTATAAAATTAAAATTTCATCCCTTATGCACTTTTAAATACAAATTTTTATTGAATAATTTTAATCAGTTCCAATAAGCAATATTATTTGCAGTATTATTGTGGAATAAACAATAGTTCGAATAAATTTTACTTATAAAATGAATTTAATTTTTAGCTTAATATGAGAAATCTAAATGAAAGAAGACTTCAATGTAATTGTCTCATTCGATCGACAAAAATTACTAAATTTTTTATTACAAATATTTTTCTATTGATCGGTAAATTTAATTTTGTTCTATTGATATATAAAAAAAAAAACTAATTTAATTTTTCACTTCAAAATGAAATGGACTCAAGAAAAATGCTGAATGAAAAAAAATGGAAAATTTCATCCAGGCGGGAAAAGAGTGGGCGGCATTGTCCCATATATTGCTTTCAAATACTTCAAATACCGTCTTTCTCTTTCTTCTTCTATTCCTCTAAGCAAGTATACGATAATACGATAATATTTATTACATATCACACATAACATACATAACAAGTGGCGCCATCTTGGTAGGCTTATAGATAGTGGTAAACTTCTTCTATCTTTCTTCTTACTCTTACAATTATCATTTTCATAATTTATCCTCAAATTATTTGCATGATTATCGCATTAATGCGATCAATGTATTTTCCTTAATGAATATATCTATGTTTAATGAAGTACTAATAAGTTAACAAAAAAAGTGACCAGTAGAGGTCAGTTCATGGCTAAAAGCAATAGCAAATGATAATTCTTTGCACATTTGTCGTAAAATGTCGATTTGTTTGGGTTCAACAAAAACAACAACGGTTATACATTTGCATTTAATATACCAGATGCAAACATTCATTCACAACTACGTATGCACACATACACATACACACGCACATACACACACACACAGACACATACAAATATGTTTAGAAAAGCCAACAAATAGTATGTAAATTAGAAAATAATGCACCTGCAATGCTTTTTGGGATTATCACAGGCTATTCCCTTTGTTGTCACTTCATTCATATATTATATAAAGCAATTAAAACTACTATAGCACTGGAAAAAGTATCTGATATCAAAATATGATATACTTTAGCAAATAAATATTTATCTCTACAAATAAGCGCTTTGTGGAGTGATAAATATTTACAGTAATAATAAGCCTTATTATTAGCAATTGCTATATGTCTCATAGAGCTAAAAGTAATTTGTTTGACTCAAAATGATCTAATAAGTGATAAAATAGTAGGTTAAGCTGTAAATATTATTTTTATAACAATAGATATTTCAATGAGCTTTAAAGATCATGGATTTGATTACAATTCTAACTATCAAAATACTTCAGAATTAAAATCTAAATATATCTATTAATTACCACTTTATTGAAAAGATTAAAAGATGAAAATTAATTTATTTAAGAATCGTTCATTCAAATAAGAAATCGGTTTATTGATTATCAATTTCAGCTGTAGCAAATTTCATTGCATCATACACGAGCAAATAATGAATTTATTAATAAAATAAGAAAACTTTTAAAAAATTAATATGTCAATGTCGATGTTGCGATTTCAATGGACTCATAAAGAGTAAAGTTTCATAATATAACTCTTAAAAAAACAGAAAAGATCTAGAATGAGTATTTTAAGAGTCACGGCAGAAGAACTGAATCAAGTGTTTAAAAGAACAATTCTAACACAAAATGAATTGATGCTAATTCAGAAATAATCTGAAACAGTAGCTCTTGACATCAATTATTTCAGAACAGCCAATAAAAATTATTCACATTTCTAACAGAACCAAATATCCTGAGTTATAGTGTGACGTCTTATGCGTGTATCATTAATTCAAGAGTTAGGAAGGTCTGAATTTGCACAGTATGAAAGTAAGAATCATGCGGTAACATTTGCTATGATATAAATGAATTTCTTCTAAAATTAAATGCGAAATTCATTCTGTCGCAAAATTTTCTACCATACCAACCTGTCTGATGACTTATTGCTCGACTAGATCATTATGAATAGATATATTACTGTTGCAAAATTGTGCGATCGTTAAAAATTACGGTTTTTAAAGTACAACTAAAAATTTCAAAGAAATATTTCAAAGTAATTTTTTTTAACAAAGTTTGGGAAAGATGAGAATACTTGCACTTGGGGCTTTGAAATATTAGTATTTCAGCTAGCATTTATGACAACCTGTATCGCTTTAAATCAAACTATAATGATTTATTGTAAATGTAATTAACGAAATTGAGAGATGACATTCTTCGTCTGATAAGAAAAGTTCCGAAACTTGTTTTGTAAATTTTTTAACCAATAATCAAAAGAAAGAACAAGCAAATAAATATTTTTAAGCAAATAAAAATATACGAATTATATAATATTCCAGCATGGATCACTAGAACTAGCAGGTCGAATGAATCATAGAATTTTTCCAAATAAGAAAAGTTATCTTCGTATCATTACTATTTATTGCATTTCCGTTGATTTGCATGGAAAAAACTATCAAAATTGCAATAATCATCAAATAATGACCATATTTGGTCAACAAGTTCTTGGTTACAATTTCCATAAAATTAAAAAAGTCATAATTATCAACCCCTATAACCATATTTGATTACGGTTTAGTTTGCATGACACTGCTGGTAAACTTAATAATATAATGATATGATCAAAAAGATTTTCAATTTGAAACCTTTCAAGTTTCACGATTTCCTTATTGGTACGTTTTCTGTTAGTATGAATTGCAAAAGAAAGGAAAATTTTTTGCAGCTTAGGAAAGCAAATTGAGCTATGAAAAAAGTTTGAACTAGAAATCACAATAATTTTCAACAATGATAATCATTGAAAATGATAATAGATGAACGAGAATAAAATGGCTTCTTTATATTTATTCAATTTTTAAGAGTCATCTAATTTAATTTAGTCCTTGGATATTTATAATTTCTTTGTTTTGTTTCGCAAACAATAGAACGTGAAATCTATGATACAAATAAATTTCTTGAAAATAAGATATTTCGTTGTTAATAATTAATAGAAACTTACTTGTTTTTGACGAAAATTATGTAACAGATTTGTTGAGACGGTAATTCTTTGAAATCCTTGGCGTCTAGGATTATTGTTTTATAGAATAAAAAGATGAAGCTTGAAGCTTAGGATGTAAATACCGAAAAAGATATGTGGTATTTAACACACCAAGAAGTGAATTACAATGAGCCAAGGATCGCTTGGCGATTAATTGTTCCTGAAATGCCGGCAAAATAACTGTCGAAAATGATTCTGAAACAAATTTTCATAATGGCTACGTGTGTTCAGTTGAAACAGTGACGTTTATTACTAATTATGCAAATCTTCAAACTTGAAACTGTAAAGGAAATTCGCTTATAAACGCAATAATTTTTTACAGTTTATTTTATAAGCAATCATTAATCGAGTTTCAAATGGTTTCAAATGATACATTAAATGACATATCTATGATAAACTATATTCCAGTATAAATTGCTCAAACTATAAAAGTTTCAGAATTACAAATATTAATCGAGAAACAATAAATTGAAATTAAAATAACGATTTGAAATTATAACGAAGAGAATTTTCATTTTTTGACAATTCAGGATTTTTATTTTATGGAAAAATTAAGAACTCTTTTTTTTTGGTGGAAGGCAAAATTTTGATATTTTCATAGATTTATTCCGAGTTTTATCATAAGCCTTAATTTTTACTAATTTTTCTTAATTTTTTGGTTTTGAATGTAAACAATTGATCCATCTTATGAGATGTTTCTTTTTTTGTTGAATTTTGATATTGAAATAAGATTGAAACTTATAGCAGAAACTTAAGTTTAAAGTATTTCATTTCAAAATATTTGTTTTTAAAGTATTTCAAAATGTTGCTTGGCAATTATATGAAGAAACTTGTTAAAAAGATTTATTTACTTATGATGATGGTAAATGGAGTTTTTAAAAAAAAAAAAAAAAAACATAAAGCAGAAAGAATTGATTATATCTAAAAAAAAAATATCTATCATAATATTTTGTAACATTCTCTTAGGTATGAAAGAATTTTTTTAAAGTAAAAAAAAAAATATGAGATGATTGAAGAATGTTTGAGCATTTGAAAAGGAAAAAGTAAAAATGGGAGAGGAGCAAGACAAGCAATAAAAGCAGGAAGTGATAGGAGGATTGGTGATACCGATTTTTTTTTTATTCACCATGTAATTAAATGGACGTACTTGCTTAGATCGGGGAAGGCAATAGCATAAAGTATTTTTTAGTATAGCATAAAAGTAAGGTTATTTTTTTTTTTTTTTCACTCAAATCATAAAACTGTTAAAAATTTTTAATTTTAACTTCAACTATTAATTTGATATTGTTAATCGTTTGTGTGTATCAAATGAAATATAGGAAGTAAGAAAATAAGCATGATTAAAGGACAAATAAATGCACAAAAGTGCTCTTGTCCATTTAAGGCTTCCTAATATCCACTTAGTCGCTTTTTCAAAGCAGCTAAAATGGTTGAAGACCATAAAAAGTATCGGGTATATATGTTTGTTTGTATCTATATATGTATTCTCTATCTGTGTTACATATTTATCTAATCTGTAGGGTTTTGTGTCTGTACATGCATATATATCTATATATATACATATTTGTGTATGTTGTGTGTGTGTGTGTGTCTGTGTTTTGGGTATACCTACAAGGAAATGAACCATATGGCACCGTGGAAGGAAGAAGCAGGTGATAATTCTACGGGTTCTGTGTTCAAAAGAAAGAAATAAAGAGAAAAGGAGAAAAGAGGAGTGAAAAGTTAGAAAAAAAAAAAAAACAGTGGAAGAAAGGCTAACGAAAGAGTTTCGGGTATGTACAGAAATTTCGCGCTTCAAAGGAATATAGTTTTTTTTTTTTTTTTTTTTAATTTTTTTTTAATATTTAAAAAATTAAATTAAAAAAATTTTTTTTTTAAGGCAGGT
>JARVGP010001526.1:0-14254 GCA_029876185.1 Mansonella ozzardi | reverse complement strand
CACACATATCATACACACTACAATTGCTTTTTTTTTAATGTCAACTAAAAAATCAGATAAAGAAAGAAAGAAATAAATACCGGTAGAGACGGGGAATTGGAATTACAATGGAATTGGGAGGGAGGGAAGCAGGTGCAAGGGGGCTGCACCGGGGAAAGTGTTAAATTTAAATTGAAAAATGAGTAGTAAGTAGAACGAGTGCAGTGCAGTGTATGTGTATGTGTGTGTCTGTGTCTGTGTGTGTGTGTGTGTGCGTGTGTGTGTGTGTGTGGAACGAGAGTTGGAGGGAATAAAATTGAATTCAAATATGCACAACAATACAATGAGTTAAAATGAAGCAAACATTTGGAATAAATAATAATAAATGATTGAATTAATAAAAAAATTTTTAATCAATAAATTAAAGTGATAAAGTTAGGAAAAAAAAAGTTTGATATAACAAAGATTAATTATTTTTTTTTTTTTTGGGGAAAAAGTAATCAATTAAAAATATGTGCATACAATTTTATGGATTTTATCAGATACATTTTTATGAATTATATTGCATTGAAAAATTATTATTGCTCTCAATTCATATTTGTCATTTTATGTTTGTTCAATTTTCTACTTGTGATAACAAAAAAAGAAATGTCTGATAAGCACAAATTATCCAACTGATAAAATAACAAACATCTGCTGTACCTTATGAATTCGTTTGAATTGTTAAAAAAACTTTTCCAAAGCAATTGACAACTATGTGTGATAAAAAAAAGAAAGAAAAAAAAATGTGCAATTTTGGTGACAGTTTATTTGTTATGTAAGTAAGGATAAAAAGAATAAAAATAAACTACAAATGTTCAACATTTAAACAATAAGAAAAAAAAAATAGGAGATTGAAATTAGAATTGAGAAAAAATTTAAATTAAAAATGGAAATTATAGAAAAAAAGAAAAGTTATTAGAAATGTTTGATTTCTATGAAACTATCAAATATTTTTTTGAAGAAAGTTACGAGGAAGTTATGGAAGGGAAAAAAGAACCTACAATACAATTATCATAACTTGAAATATATTTTAAAATAATCGGTGCAAAAAATAACTTTTATTGCGCTAATTGTACTGTAGGGTCTATCACCCTACAATTACATAATACATAATTTTAAATTGCATTCCAATTAAGCTATTTCTATTTCTTTGTATCTTGAATTTGTCATCCTTTTTTTTCACAGTTTTAAAGGTAATTTGATAATTTTGTTCCATAATAACAACTCATTAGTTATGGTTGGGATAATGGAAAGATTTTAATTGGTAGGGTTAAACTGAATTATTATTACACTTAGATGAACTTTTCAAAAGTTATCAATTAAAGGTGTGCGATTTAATCTGAATATATTTATCAAATCTATATTGTCCTTCTCAAAAAGTACAATTATTATTAGAGATGAAATAAATTATCTACAACAATAATAATAATAATTAGATGTAAATTAAAATATCTGCAATAGTTTTAAAATGAATTTATACTATAAAATTAAAAAAAAATGTCGAATCGTATTCTCTTTCTAATTCAATTGATATTGAACAAATTTAATGAATTAAATCTCGAAGAAGTTGACATATCATTTGATTAAATGAAAAATTAGAAAACTTTTAAAAACACTTCCGAAACTCCAAGAGCTCCGGAATTTTTTCTTTTCTTTTTCTCAACAACAAAAATGGATTAGGAGACGGAAATATTGCATAGCGAGCGTAGCAAATTCCGTTTTTCGTCCGTTTTTTTTTCAAACTTGCCGATTTTTAAGATCCTTATCGATATCTCTAGACCGGATTCCTATATTCTAGTTAGTTAAAATATGAGAATATGCGAGAATGATACTTGCGTAATTCTTATTTCTTTTTAAATTCATTAAATTTTGCTAGTACTTTTTTCTTTGCCGACCTAATAAATTTCACGACAACTATCTCTAATGTGTATTATTTGGGATATAGTGAAATGTAAGGACAAACTGATTGACAAAAAAAAAATGGCATGTTTTAATTCAATTAATGATAATTTTATCGCTTATCGTTACTATCACTAATATCACTGCTTAATATCATTTATTATATTTTAGCAATATTTTATCAATAAATTCTAATTGATCGATTATAGATAATGAAATGATAGTAGAGTTAATCTATAGTTTTTTCTTTCCTTCTTACTTTGTTTTATCTGCACAAACTCAGTTTACTGAGAATTCGAAATATTCCTTTTTTTTTTTTACAGATAAACTCATACTTTGTCCTTCGCAACTATAATTTGCCTATCTTTTATGGGTTCTAGAATCTACGTGGAAAAAGATATCCTTATTCTAGAATTCGCGTGAGAAAAAATATCCTTATTCTATAGTATTGCAATAGTTTCAGTAAATTTAAAAATTACGCTGATAGCCTAAGTATTTTCAGATTTGTTCTTTGTGCATTTGTAAAAGAAACGAACGGATAAACAGTAAGTAAATTGATGATAAGAATTTAAAGAGAAAGAATAGGACTAACGATTAGAGCGTAAAAAACGATTGAAATTGGAGATACGGCTTTGATATGTCAGTGTTTAATTGGCAAGAAAATAGAGAGGAATTGCGATTCACTGATTCAGATAATATAAATGAGGTTACATGTAATTAATTATTATTTTACATGTTTTTTTTTTAAGTATTCTTATTTTCATTTTCTCGCATAATAAACTATACTTTGGATAAGAGCATTAAGTTTTTTGGAAGATTTTTTTTTTTTGCAATTTCAATGCTAATAAAGTATTTAGCAAAATATTTTTTCAATATTTTTGCTATTCTGATTGTATTAAAGACAATATAACAAGTAAAAAATTAATGATAAGTGACATTTGGTAAAATAATAATAAATTCTATTTCAAAATAAATGAATTATTTTAAAGAAAAAATTGTTTTGGAAGTTTACGTTAGTCTAAATGGTGGCAATTTGTTTTATATTGATTTGTTGGCTGTTTACCTGTACGTGTGTATTTCAAGCCTGTTTATAGAACTCTTGCTATCGTCATGCAGTAAGCAGTGGTGAACCGTCATTAGATGGTTCTGTTGATGAAGAACGTGCTGCATTGAGTGATTCTGATGTAGCTGGTGTTGCAAGAATACATGTGATTTTTTTTTATTTATTTTCGAAAAAGTTATTTAAAGTTATTTTCATCTGAGTTTCCCAAAGAGCATCACTAATTGTTTTCAAATTTTTGATTTTTATATTTCAAATTTCAAACTTCTCTGTTTGTAATTATCGATTTCATTTTAATCATTAAGTTCCGATATTTTAGACTTTGGCAACCAAGGCAAAAGGTCCATCCAGTGATGCTTTGGAAACAGAATGTCGTACTGAGCAATTCCTTTCTGTTTCCAATGGCGTCC
The DNA here is from genome assembly GCA_029876185.1 of Mansonella ozzardi. Classification (NCBI taxonomy): domain Eukaryota; kingdom Metazoa; phylum Nematoda; class Chromadorea; order Rhabditida; family Onchocercidae; genus Mansonella; species Mansonella ozzardi. Next base: position 10,864 of record JARVGP010001526.1, on the reverse strand, counting down.
ATTGCTCAGATTCCACAGAGGATTGGAATGATGTTTTGGGTAGTGGACAGTTGTTTTATAAGGTGACCTTTTAATTACAGTACTCATAAAATCGGTGAGATCGATTTGGTTTAAATATAATATTCTGGAATATATCCGAGCATTCCTCTCCTAAATCAGATATATAATACTAGTTTCGAATTCATTCGTTTAAATTACGTTGCAGTATAAAACTTCACTCGCAGCTATTTTCTCAATTTTTGCTTCTTCCTCCTTTTTCTCTTCTACTATTCCTTTATTCACGAGCATGTAGTGTCCATTAGTGAGCAACCTAGGAGAAGCATATGATAGCCATGTTGCGCTATATCGTTTTGATCTATCTGGGGTTGCTTATAAAATTTTTTTTGCAAGCGAACTTTTTCAAAATATTCCAACAAAAATTATATATTGCAATAATTAAATAAAATGAAAAGTGGTTTAATATCACAATTGATGCAAAAAAGATCAATAATTGAATAATAATCAACTTTGCATCGGTACTACTGGTCAGGCATTGAATGAGTTGCTCAATTGTATGAAATGCAGATTTCAGGTATTGAAAGCTGGTGATGGACCAAAAGCCCGGAATGGTCAAAAGGTAACGATTCGAGTTGTAGATACAGAATTGGGAACGGATAATGTCACCGAAAAAACATTTATTCTCGGTTTTAGTATGGTTATAGATGGTTTGTCACACTTTTTTATATGAACTATCTTTCTAACAAATGCTTTAGGTTGTTAGAGATTAATTATGCTCTAAAAAACAAGACTGTTCTTTTTTATTTGATTCATATAAATAGGCTTTAGGTATTTCTAAACGTTGTATGTGTGCTCAGTCGTAAGTGTATTCATTTTGATTTAAAATAATCATGGCAGTGAATTTAAAATTATTTTTTTTCTTTTTTTTTTCCCAGTGAAACCTTTGTTTTTTTTTTGTACTTATTTTTTTAGCGTGGGAAATGGTGTTGCAATTGATGCATGAAGGCGAAATTGACGCCATAAAAAGTGAACATCGTTTTGCATATGGTAGTATAGGTGATCCAGAACGCAATATTCCACCGTACCAGAAGATGGAATATGAAATTGAACTGATCAGCATTACTGATGGACCACTGTATACTACACTGCCGACGAGTGAATTAGTGAAACATATCACAGAATTGAAAGAAAGAGGCAATTATTTCTATAATAGAAAGGAATTGGAGAAAGCAATATATGTTTATAGGAGGTGAGTATGCATAACATAGATCTAAAGGAATTGAAACTTGAGAAATTTATAACTCTAAATGCTTCTTTGCCATCTTATTTTTCTTGCTTGTTGATACTTTGGAAAAGTTCTAGTCTTGAATGTAGCTTATGCTGACTAAAACATCTTTTCCCGCCAAGAATTGACGGATTTATCAGCAAAAATTTTACTGTTTTCCAGAAGTACCGAATTGATTGATACGCCCATAGAAGATGAAACACTGCGAAATTTGTTATCTGTGATTCACTCCAATTTGTCTGTTTGTTATGCAAAGGTTAGGGATTTTTCTCGCTTTATAATCCATTTCGGACCGATTTTTACGCTCCCGATTCTGTAGAACATGAAAGTACGTAAAAACGATAAGTAGGTTTAACTTTTAGGGTGCATTGATTCTCGTTCTGATTATATATACGACTCAATGCCTTACAGTGTCATAATACGTCTTGAATTGATAAAGTGATGGTAGTCGATTTTGCTGTGGATTATTTCATCTTAATTGGAATGCGAATATTTATGGAGAACTGACTTTTTGGCAGCATTTTCTCCAACCTCACGTATTATATACGGTAAATTCTTGTCAGTTCACTTCCTAATGTAATTTTTTCTAGCTTTGCGACTGGAAGTTAACTTTGGATGCTTCTAGTAATGCATTGAATTTGAATGCTGGCAACACAAAAGCACTGTTCAGACGAGCAAATGCCTACGCAAATTTGAATTTCATCGAAGAAGCAATTGACACACTGAACATCGCACATCAGATTGATCCCCATGATGAGGTCAATTTTAAATTATTTAATTTTAAATTAAAAGAAAAAAAATACCACTGCTTCCAACACATTACATACGTAATCTTCAGTTAAAGTTTTCAAAATATTCAACAAGGATAACATTAGAACAAGATCGCGGAGAAAAGTGAGGATCTCTAATTAGAATGAAATGGGAGTGACCAACTAAAATATTGCAAAGGATCCGAGCAGACTTGTATTTTCGTCCAACTTAATTTCATTATCACTTTGTTGGTCAGCAGCTATGCAACATAGCTGCTGACCATGCAACTAATTTAATAATTATCTTGCTATATTTTTAGCTTATTGTTAAAGAACTACGTCGTTTGAAAGCGCGTCTGAAGTTGTGCCGTGAGCAGGAACGTTCACTGTATAAACGAATGTTAGCTGGAGCACATAGTGATACTGAACATCGAAATTATTTTATTGGTCCATTAAGATATTCATTGCTTGCATTCTTCATTGTTGTATTTGCTTTATTCATCCATTTCCTTCGTGTTGTTATGGATTGGTAATACAGTAACTTTCGACTAGGACGATCCAGATTTCATGAACATTTTAAATTTTCTTTGGGATTGATTAAATCTAAAAGAAAATCTTTAAAAAGAATTTAGAGCAATATTTTCGGCAGTTTGATTGTAATTATCGGAAGTTTAATTTAATTAGGAGAATTTCGAAGAAATCACTACCATTTATAACACTGACAGCTACGTTCACTTCACTTTCTGCATACTGGCATTAATGATTATAAAAATTTGTTCCTTTCAAGTTTTTTGAATTGCAGGCGGTTCAAAATGAAGAAAGTAACTGAGATATTAGTTTTACAAATTTGGCAACAAATCACTAAGTTCCCGAAACAGAGGTTCCAAAATATGCCAGTTCTGACAAAAATTTATTCGAAAAACGAAAACAAATCTAGACTGCTTGTTATCTTGCTTGGGTGGAAAAACTTACACAATAATATAGGAGCAATCACTTTAGAAAACCATGATATGGTTTCAAGGAGGCATGTCACAAATTAAATTATAAGTTGGTATAGCTAAAAAACCTGCGCATACAATACCAAATGAATCAGACATCGAAACGAAACCCAAACTGAATTCTTTTCCTTCCACTGGAATCTGAAATTAATTTTTAAAAAGAGCACCATTTCTGTATTGGGACAGGGGACAGGGATAGTGATATTAAAGAACGGTTGTACTAGCTGAGTAAGATGTGTGTTAAATTAAACGTTCTTATAACTTAAACTATCATGTAGATCAAGCGGAACTGGAGGGCAGCTAACGTGTGTCGATGTACCTGAACTAAGAGGCTTCAGATGATCTTCTCAGATCTTCTAGAATAAAAAGTATAAATATCAAGAAAATATTTTTTTTTCTACATTTTCACTTCGTTATATGTCACACTGCGACATGAAATTCTCGGTAATTTGCCGACAATTTTGTGTTTAAATTGTATGAAATCACACTGATCATACTATGAACTGAAGTGCTGGGCGTCAGCTGACCAAGTGAAATCAGGGAAAAATCACCAGGGTCCTCAAAAGATAAATTTTGAGGAAAATGTATCGTGGCAAACTCAGAATAACTCACAATAATAATCTGAATTGGTAACGAAACAGAACAACTAAACATTTTCAATTTTTATTCAACTGAACAAATTAAATAGTTTGTTCCATAAGAAAGCAAAGCAATCTGCAAATTTGTTAACTCACCGAATTATGTAGTAAATGGAAGGTGTTAACGTACGCCGCTCCGCCCAATAATCCTTCGTAGAAAACAATAATAAATACAATAAGGACATGTGGTATGAATGATTTCAGAGCATCCCAAAATAAAATGACTGCATTTATTATCTGGAAATACATTAAAAGATGAGACTAGCAAAAACATGTCAAAATGTATGCACTGCCTGCTAATAATTCATGTTTGGAAAATAAAATGAAAAGTATATTAATTAAAAATAAATTAATTGAGAATGTGTTAGGAGTAAGAAGAATATTTCAAAATTTCAAAGTATATTTCATTTGGAGTTAAATTTCTTACTTGTAAAATAGGAATTAGAGGTATTGAGGATGGTCGAAGCTGGATAAATCCAACGGATGAGCGCGAAACAAATACTCCGAATTGATAAAGCACCTGTAGTAATTGAAATATCAACAAATCCCAACTTTGCAAAAATGTGAAGTATAATTCTTGATTTTGAAAGTTCCACAATACTTACTTGATACCAACGGTACTGCCCATTTTGACCGATACCAAAACCATGTGCACAATCATAAACAAGTAACTCTAGCTGCAAAATTCCTATATTTTGCATTGGAAAAGTTTTTAAACAATAAAAATACTAGTTACTTTCCGTGAAAATAACCGCTTAATTCAAAAACTGATCTCCAGAAATGAAATAAAATTGTGGGATATTTTAAGGTAAGAAAACATGCTATGCAATTAGAACGCTTTGACTTGTAATATATCTTCTGTATTTATCTCATAATAGTAATCATTATCAACAGAAAAAGAAGACTTTTCAATAAACACTTTAGTGATCCCAAAACAAGTTAGAATTTCTGGATAACTTACCAATCCTTGATTAATAAAGTATTCCGCAAAATAAACCAAAGCAAGTGGAAACATATATTTCAAAATAAGAGGCTGTAAAATAAAAAAAAATACGAAGAAATTATGCGATTTACTTGTGTTTATTTGTTAAAGAATAATTTATTCGTTAATATATTAGTGTGATCTTAATATATTTGCATTATACTAGCATGATGTATGCAACTATACTGTCAATTTGAAGCCTATTCTCATATTACATAGATCTGCAAAGTCATTCACAAATTATTTTGTCGTTTTCATAAAGTATGAAATTATGGTAACAAATTTCATTACCTTGGCTATTATCAATTTATCTTTGAAACTTTGTTGCTCGATGACGGGAATGATGTAGTCAACAGAATTATCATAATTATCTATAAAGAAAAAAAAATGTCACATTATTGAAATATCTCAGGAATTTTTCGAGGTCTTCCGAATATGAGTTGATATTATGAATAATATAACAATATTTTATCTAACAACAAAAACTTCATAACCAATTCTCAGAAAGCTCCATTTATAAGCTAACATATCGAAACATTAACTAATCAGTTGTACTGCTTCATTACCATTGCTTATATCGCTGCTTCTTCGCCTGTTTAACGCTGAAAATTCGCCGTTAAATTCAAATTTGATATAAATTCTTATATTACAAAATATGTCATTCATTTATTAGAGTTCGAAAAAAAATATCGAAAAGTTAAATAATTTAAAATTGATTTTTTGTAGTACAAAAAGTCAAATATTTACTGGGATAGGTGTTCAAATATGTTGATGGCCTACATATTGATACTCGCTTTATACTTTCAGGTAGCACCAATAACTTCCAATAACTAAAAATTTGTGAAACGTTAACAAGAAATAAGTTAGGAAAATGTACACTTTTTATGATAAATCTAATTTATGCTGTACGTTATGAATGGCAAAAATACGGACAAAAGTTTACATGAAAGCAAAAGTGAGTGGAACAATGAGCATAAGCAACAGCGCATTCTGGGGTGTCAATCCCAACATATGATTATCAGTTAGTATTGCATAAGCAAACGAACCAAAAATTCCAGCGCCGCCCGTTCCAGATGACCATGCTCCCACCACATTGCTGCATTCAGTATTAATTTATTTGTTAAACTTTTTATATTTCAAATTTAAAAACTTTTCTGGAAATACATGCCAGCGAGATTTTGACCGGAAAAGATTGTTGCTCCGACTCTTACTTCAGCCAGAGTTTCACCAGCATGTTACTCTTGAAATATTTTAAATACTGAGTGTCAAGAAGTCTCTGCGTTTTAATTTATTGGCAGCAAATATCTTAACTAAAAATTATTCTTAGAACAAAATAATTGAGTGCACTTCTTTTTCAGTAAATTTTATTTTTCAAAACGTTGTTTGTTGATACTATAAATAAATAGTAAATAATTATTTCTACGAATCAGATACGGTGGTCGATTCAGTTTAAACGTAATTACTTACTTAGAGAAAAAAGTGGTCAACGAAAGAAAGGTAACTTCTCCAAGACCAGTTCCAATACTTGCTAAGACAACACCTAGAAATACTTTCCTATTAACATTTTCTATGCGAAACTTTAGCGCTAATGTATCTAATAGTATTGCATATTGGAACATAATAGTGCTCGACAAAGAAAAGTTTCGGTAGAAACAAATGAGTATGTAAGCTAAAAAAAATAAAATATATGTAAGCTAAGAAAAAAGCAAATGGAAAAAAAAACACGAAATTTCCAAACACAAGCAGAATTAATTTGCACAAAAGTCTATTCAGTCTATTTTGATTTTATAGGATAAAATGAAGAAACCAACCAGTTAAACCGGTAAGAATATTTCGTGAAAAAGCAACCACCAAGAGGCTGCTTGTCTGAAGAAGAACGACGAACAAATGTCGCACACTGTAATTCACATTAATCTGCTCAAACTAAAACCGCAAAGTAACTGACAACAAGCTAAATTTTGCTAAAAAAATTTCAGTTGCCTATACTGCTCACCCAAAAGGGATATGATGCATAATAAATGGACACAATATTTTTATAATCAAACATGGTATGATATTTGCTAATAACACTGAACCGGTCGATAACGATTTACATTGGCGGTGAACAATTGAATCCTGAAATATTAACGCTGTTCAATTATGGGATCAAACTATTAGATTGCTATGCAATAAAAAATAACAATGACAAATTATCCTAAATGATAAGTTGTCTGAGAAATGATAAACTATCTACGACTAACTATAACCTATAAATCAAATTTAAGCAGAACTGTAGTTTCAAATTTATTATTAATAAAAAACTAGGGAAAAAATGAGAAAAAAGAATTAATGGTAAATTCTGTACAAGAGGTTAAACCCAATTACAAATAATTCTTTCGTCTTAATCTATACAGTAATTGAGAAACAAATAAATTACAAAAGGTATGAATGATCTATCTTCTTTATGAACTATCATCAATAACGAAGAAGGAAGATAGGAAGAATAACCTGGCAAGGGTCATCAGTGCTTCTGGATGACGCTTTAGAACCATCTTTTACTGACAATATATCTTCTGCTGCACTAAGCATAATTACATAAGCAAAATTGTTACATAAGCCGAGCATCCTGAATAATAATGATATAAATGAAAGAATCATTTCGTAGAAACGAAGAGATATACTTTATCTATGGCAAATAATGAGTTACAATCAAGAACCAAATTATCCTTAAATATCAGAAATTGAAAAAAGGAATTAATTTTTAGGGAATGAGGAATATAATTTAAGATACCGTTTCACCATATAATTCAAGTCAATTTTTTTTATACACTTACCAAAAAGAAAACTGATTTCTTGAGCTTCTGTGGCCATTTGAGACATTGTCAACTGTTGGCATTTTTTTTAATGATTTAAAACTTTTCAGTAGTCTAAGGATTAAATGTCATATCATAGTTGAATCTTGTGCAGTAACTGGAAATGCAGAAAAACAAAATGAAGAAAATAGACGGAACGGTAGAAAAAAAAATTGAAACAAAAATTTGTTATAGATATCTTAATTATTTGGCTCTTATTTTGCACCGCTATCAATTAATGATTTATAGAAATAAAATTAAGTACAACAATGATATGCAAATGTTTAAAAAATAAATTAAAATTTCAAACTCTATCACAATCTTCTCCTCATTACTTACTCAAACTTATCAATTTCATCTTGGAAAAACTTCTCAATCTCTAATTCCTCTTTCATTACAACATTCAATTTCAAATTATTTGTTGGCTAATTAAAATAGCAAATACCAAACTTACGTAAATGTCCTAGCCTCCATTGTATTCCAAGCCAAGTCATTTCTTGCAATTGCTTTTCTTTGGATCATTTTTTTCATAATTCCTCTTTTAAAAATATACAGGTCAGAATGAAAAAATTAAATTCCTCCACTTAATTGTCATAAATTTGAATATTTACTTGAATTATTTCACTAGCAAAAAGCCCTGTTGACTAGAAATTAATAAAAATTAAGATTTGGAAATAAGATATCGAAAAACTTTTAAAAAGTTAAGTAAATAAGCAAGAATATGTAAAGCTTAATAAAAAATTACAGTTAGTAATTTTTTTGCTTTAATTTCCAATATCTTAATTTTCCGTTCATTCTCTTCACATATAAATTATATTCAGTTATTTTAATTACCAACACAACTTCTCCCAATTATCATTAAAGAAGCCATTTGTGAATTGCAATAATTCAGTTTCAAAAATTAATCGATTTCTATCAAAAAAAAAACTCTTGAATATTATCATCAATGCAAAAATTAAACCATTTTTATGCCATTTTGAACCGACAACGGTAACGTCAAATAGCTGTACGTCATTTACGTCAATACACCATTAGCCTACAATGGTTGCAATAATAATCTTTAAAAAGTTTTCTCATTCAAATCAAAATTTCAAAAATATTTTTCAGCAATAATATTTGACGGAGCATTGGATAGAATTATAGTATTTAGTTTTACTTGGTTAGTGTTAAATTTATAGTGTTAGTATTAGTTGGTTGAAGAAGCTGAATTAATTTCATGCTTTATTTTTGAATTTTTATTTTATTGCCCTCGCAAAATAATCTATCGATATTTTAATGATTCGTCAAATTAGTTTGAAATTTTTCGAAAAATTATGATTAAATCATTACTATCAGGTAATGCAGTGAACAATATCAATATAGTCTATCATTGTGTTATCGTTGTTATTGTGATAAATTTTATTGATTAAAATTTTTTTCTATCAGTCATTTTTTCTGGCACATCAAATTAATTTATTATTCAATTTCAACATATTGCAACTTGCAAACTTGCAATACTTATGCAATGCATGGAAAACAATAACTTTGCTACAGTGTTTTTTTTTACTTTTTTCTTGTTCAGAACAAGTAAGGATCTTTAAATAAATAATGAAAATATGGAACAAACATACTGAAAGCGGATTATTGCATGAAGGAATTAACAAGATTTGAAAGTATTTGCAGCGAACTGAATTCATCAGTTAAATTTGCATAATTAAAAAATAATTGATAGAAAAATTTTAAATTTTTAAGCTTTTACTTTAATTAATCTTCTACTTTAAAACTAAGCTTTTACTTTAATTAAAAAAGCACAAAGGAAAACGGATATTAAAAAAGTGAAAATTAAAAATTGAAAATTGAAAGCTTAATGAAAAATGCTAATGATAAAAAGTAATGAGGAAAGAAGGTTATATATATGTATTAGTAATGTATTTGCTTGCATCATTCACATCTAATATTTTCTACTTATTTTTCACATCCTAATTAAATCCTAATTTAATAAACCTTAGTTTTATTCAAATGATTCTTCAAAGTTATTCAAATGCAAAAAAAAAAGAAATGCCTTGTTGATACCAATGCACATGTATATATATTTATATTTATAATTGTATATTTGATAACACGATAATTGCTGTACATAATTGGTGACAGTTTTGGTGAGAGTTATTCTAAAACGAATTTTTACTTTAAAAAACCATTAACGAATTGCTCTTTTTTTTTGTTACTCTAAATTTTTTATTATGACAAATAAAAAGTTATATATTCGCTATTACAATAAATCTTTGTAATTAAAATTTAAGGCAATCGAAATTTTGCAATAAATATTTTTGATTTAAGAAATTTGAAAAAAAACACACAAAAAAAGCTTCATGCAAATATAAATTAAAAAAAATTAATGTGATATTTTCATAATCTTTAAAGCTTTTTGAAATAACAAATTGTAAATACAATTTTTTGTCATTTTATAATTTTCTCTTCAAAACTTTAATTTGACTGAAAAATTTTAATAAAACAAAAAAAAAAACTTTAAGCTTTTTTTCTTTTTGATTTTTAGTACTAAAATTACATTCATTTCCAATTTTTTCTCATTTTCATTCATTTTCAGTTTTCCTTTTTTTGTTTTGTTTTTCCATTTTTCTTTTGGAAAGAAAAAAAGAAAAGTCACTTTTGTTTCGATTAATAAAAAAACAAAAAAAAGATTGAATAAAAAAAAAATTTTTAATTGTTTTCAAAGAAATTGAAAACACTCTAGCAGTATCATCAATCAAACATTCTTTTCCTTAATTTTCTTGAATTATAGATTCTTGAACTATAAATACACACACACACACACACACACACACACACAGACACACACACACACATGCACCACAATTTCAATCATTTTCAAAATTTTTTCGTTTCGTTTTTTGAGTGTTTTTTTTTTTGTTTTTTCATTTCATCTTATAAAATAGTTGAAATTTAATCGTACATACTTTCTTTAAGGCATGCATTTATCAAAAGGCCTTTCTTTTCAATAATCTTTCTTTCTTCTGATTTTTTTTCTTTGCCTAAATTCATCGGGCATTTGAAAAAAAGTCACTCAATTCTTGATGCATTTTTGATTAAATACAATTCTATCTATCACATAGCAAATTTTCACAAAATTTATTTCCTTTTTTTTTTCAATTTTGCTTTTTCATCAAAAAAAAGGACGGATCGGAAAACGTTACAATACTCGCAAATGACAAATTAATCAAAAAGCGCAGCCAGTGTTTTATGTAGGTGTGTATGTGAATGCATGTGTGCATGCATGTTTCTGTGTGTATGTCAGTATTTGTTTATGTGTGTGTGTTTGTGTATGTGTGTGTATGTGTGTGTGTGTATGTGTGTGTGTGTATGTGTGTGTGTATGTGTGTGTGTATG
>JARVGP010001525.1:0-14404 GCA_029876185.1 Mansonella ozzardi | reverse complement strand
AAATTTTTTTTTTTTTTTTTTTTATTTTTTTTTTTTTTTTTTTTTTTTTTTTTTTCATTTATTTTTCATTTTATAGTCTTTTCCTATAAGTTTTTTCGTAATTGTTATTTATTAAATTTCTAATGCTGTATTAGATGTTTATTCATGTTTAAAGTTGTTTTGAATTTCAGGTCAGTACTAACAGTACACTATATATTATATAAAAAATGTCAAAAATAATCGATTTACCCTATGAACTGATTTTAATTATTTTTAACTATCTTCCAAGTCGTGACTTGTGGCAAAACGTTCGTTTGACATGTCGGTTTTTTGCAACAATTATTTCTGATCAAAACTATTGGAGACGAAAATTGCAAGTAATCATAGTACTCATAAAGTATTCAATGTATAAAGTCATTGTTAGATAAAGTGGTGTGTTTCGAGATTTGAAATGAGATGAAACTGAATACTTTATAAATTTTTTTTTCTCATGTTTTGTGGTTTAAGTTAGCTTTGATATATATTGCAGACAAAAAATTTTTGTTCATATTTTGAGGTTTTAAGTTAGTTTTGAAAATGTTGCAGACAAAATTTGAAGTTGAATTGCCATCTTGCGAGTTATATGGCTCAGTATCATCATTATCACATTGCTGTGCCAAAACGGAAGAAGAAACGAAACGGTGGAAAGATGGAAAGTATGACTTCCTTTTTATTTGTTAAAAATATTAAGGTTTCTTGTAGACGAAAAAAAATTCTAACTTATCTCTATTTCCTGCCATTACTTAAATTATTAAGCTTTGCTTTTCAATTTTCAATCTTCTTTTTACTTGACAGATTGGGACGACTTATTTGTGCGGTTGGACACGATGGAACAGTTGATGCTGTGGCATTGATGAAATCATCAATGCATAAACGATTATGTATTTCTGGTGCTCGTGATCGTGCACTGATCATTTGGGATGTTGATAGCATAACTGTTAGAATTTCGTATCCAGTTTTGAGAGTTTTCCACACAAAATTATTTCTATGAATTTGAGCTTATATTTTATTTTTTTGTCAGTTAGTTTTATTTCTGCAGTATTTCTTTTTGCATGACATTAAAAATACTTTACTACTCGTTTGGAGATAAAGTTTAGTTTTTTTAATAGTCCTTGTTTTACTGTACCAAAATCTCTAAGTAGCAACTATTTGATATACATTATTAACATGGGAGCTTATATTTTGTTTGCTTGGTGATAATTAAAAAATTTTAATGTTGTTTAAGAAACTAAAAATGTTTGTTGTTACAGAATGGAGCGAAGAACGAAAACTGGAAACTATATAAATTTTCTGAAGCTCATCAGGTAATGATTATTTGTCCAATTTAACAATCAAAATACAGTCAATTCAAAGAAATTTTGGACTGTTCTCTGATATGTACTACTTGGCAATCATTTAATTGTTTGAACACGATCATAATACCATAGCATAACTTCTTGACTAGTTTGGTGCTTTATGAAGCATATCGCCCCTTTAATCTTGTTTTTACAGGACGATAAGGTTTAGATTAAGATTTCATATAATTTACATAGCTTCAGTATGCAGGGATGGATATGGAGTGTATGCAGAGCGGATACAGATATGTTTTATTCCTGTGGATGGGATCGCTATGTCAAGCAGTGGCGAATCGTTGATGGACATATTAATGTAAGAATTTACTTCAAATGGTTATTATTTTGCAATTCTTATTTTGAATGAAAGGATTTTTTCTTCATTTTCCTTTTCGCAACAGAAATTACGAATAAAATCTTAGATTATATGGTAAGCGAAGAAATATGCTAAAATGAATTCAAAAAGTAATAAGTAACACATCATTTCCCCACGTCAAATTATATGTAATATCCTTCCTAAATTAAAAAATAATGTATTTGTCTGTAATATGGTGATAGTTAGAATTAAATGGATAAATTTTGATTTCGCCATAATTATTAAAAAAAAAAAGAGGCTGCTCATTCCATATATGAGATGATGCACAAAGAAATAAACATAGTCTTTATGAGAAAGAAAAAATTTTGTATCCAAAAGTAGAGATAAGAAGGAAATGCATAACCTCGTGTAACAATTTCTTTATGCACTGTTACAAATTTATTTCAGGTGGTTTGTGACGTCCAGATGGGTTCCGCAGTACTGTGCGTTATAAATGATGCTACAACAGCTGTTTGTTCCACATTTGGACGGCGAGTGATTGTTATGGATGCGCGTAATGCGTTGCAAAAAATAACTGATATGTTATATCACCGAAGTGCTGTTTTCGATCTTGTTCAAATGGTTAACAATTTTCTAGATAATAGCTTTTGAATCCTTTATAGTTTCATGTCCACTGTTTAGTTTTTTCATACCAAATAATTTACTGCCAAAAAAATGATTAAAAATTCCTTGTCTATATTTATAATTCCTGTTATAGCCAGATAGCAATTATCTCTACTCGTGTGGTGAGGATCGACGATTAGTATGTGTAGATAAACGTATGTGGGAAGTTGTGAAGGATTTAGAACTGGGAGCTTATGCTCAAACTATGTCATTACGGCAGGGGCAGCTACTTTGTGGAACTATCGATGGCAAAATGCTTTCTGTTAATCCGAGGGATTTAACAATTACCAACGTATGTTTTGTGAATCTTAAGTAATATGACATTATTATAACATTACTATGATATAGAGATACCGGAAGGAAAGGCCTGTTTCAGGAACTCTTTGTTGGAGGTGGTCGTTTGCGGCAGGTAAAACTGAACATTGGCAGTCAAATGTGCATTACGAAGGATCGTCTTTTCAAAGTGTTTACACCTGGTTTACGTCCTAAATTGTTTGCCAAATCCGAAACTTTCGATGCAGAACCATCCAGAGTATATTTTATTTAAAGTAGTAACAAAAATACGGATAAATAATATTTATTTACAGAACATCGTGTTGAATGAAAAAAATTCGTTTCTAGTTTTTAGTTTTATCGGAATATAGAATTGATTTTTAGTTCGATTATTACGATGATGATTTGGTCATTGCCTGCGGTGATGGATCAATTTTTTTCCGCACAGCATGAAACAGCATAAAGCGAAGCAACTGATTATATATTAATTCATCTATCATGCAATTGAGCCTTCCTATATATTGTTGATCAGGAAACTTGAATATTTGGAGGGTAATTGTTCATTTTTTACGAGGAAATTCTATTCCTTGTTTCTTTTCTTACAGAAAATGCTTTCTTTATTTGTGATCTCATTTCTAAACACATTCATGTGTGCATATATTTCGTTCATGACCCGCTTTCAGAAGTGTAAACTTTTAACGATTCATCTTTTTTTTCTGTTTATTGAAAAACATTTTTAAATGAAGTCGAATGAAACACTGAGGTTTTTTCATGGAAACATTTTTTCTATATGTGTATGTAAGAAGAAAACTTTCTAACAGTGAAAAAACAAGAGAAGGTAAAATTTGACAAGAGGCGATGCAATTTATTTCTTCAGTCTCATTTGTGATTATCTGAATTGTCAATAGGAACTGATAAAACGTGATGGTATGGAGTTACATTGTAATCGAGATGACAATATTATGCTCAAAATATTGAATATATCATTAAAAACATATTTGGTTCATTAATATGTAATATTTAGTCTTTTATTACATTGTAATTTACTGACCTAATGTAAATTTTCCTTTGAACTTTAATTTTTTCTTCAATTTTCAATTTTCTATCTAAGTATGATTCTTTATTTCTCTTTCCAAGACAGGTAATATTCGATAATTTTAGAAAATGAATTTTCGCATCAACCTTTATAGTTATAATTTTACTTCAAATTCATACATTGATATGTTTCATAGTATCCGTTTTCAGTGTCGCATCTTACTATGACTTTGACCTTCAAAATTTTCGTTTGAACGTTAATTTCTGCTTTAGATACACTATCATAAGAATGCATTCAAACATAGTTTTCCATTTCTTTCATGCACATTTTTTGATCTCAGTTTTTATTTCTAGAAATTATCAACATCGAGTGATATCCTGATGTGACTTAATTTTAGTTTTCTTATATAAATATGGTTTCTGGCCTAAATTTTTGTCTATATTTAGCTGCTATGGAACAAGATTTAAGCATCAAAAATTTCTTCGAGATATGTGTACCAGTAAAAGTTATGCGCCAACCGTTTTAATCTATCTAGTTTTATTGTATTATTTGGTCTTGTACAGTTTTTATTGATGTACACTTTGTTTAATAAAATAAATCTTGTATACAATTTTTTCTGTTATTTCAATCAAAAAGTCTGCATGCAATAATTTTTTTGTGGATATAATCTTATTGTTCTTTCAGAAAGAAGTTAGAACAAAAAAAAAAACTGTAGCACTTTAGAATTTTTTTTTTAAACTAGAGAAAAAAACAAATGAGTGTTAGGATATTTTTATGAAAGTAGCTTCAAACGCGATTGCTTGCATCACCCATGTCTACACTTTTCTACTTCGTAGAGCTAAAGATAAGATGATCGCAAATTTTCCTTTGATTCAGTGTTGGATTCAATTTTAATGAATTCATTGAGAATATAACGAGTTAATTGTGGATTTAGTTTGTTAGATCGATCTGAGGCAGAAAAACTATTTAACATCATTCTTACATATTTTTGATCGAAAAGGTTCTTACTGTTAATGAAATATATATAAGATTCACATATATTTCTTTATTAATATTTATTACCTTCAGTAAATAAGACATTACTTATTAGGATCAGAATGCTTTCTTTTCTAACTCTATCATTTTATTTTTTTAGAAACAGCATTTTAGGCATATTTTCCTCCGTTTAATATTTCACTAAAATTTAAATATAAAATTGCTGCATTTGCTAAAATTTCTAAATTGAATGAATGGATCGATAGACTGACTAAATTGAATTTTGAAAGATTCATGTTTCGTAAATAAGCATTCATGCATTGATCAAGATTAAAATGGTTGTAGTTAATGATATAATGAATTAGTGTGGATTATTCTTTAATTATACTTTCTATTTCAATTAACTGTTCGATTTCTTGAAAAGCCAAACTTCATTTGCAACAAAACTGCTCAAAAAATATTTCAAGCAGTTTCATAAAGAAGTTAAGTCATACTCCAAAATAAATCAATCAATTAGTATTTTCGAAAGACATTCATTCAAAATATAAATGAAATTTAATCAGTCAATAAAAAATATTTATTAGATGAAATATGTTTTGTCAGAAAAACCGAAATAATTGTGACTGCAAAATGTTTAGTGCAAATCAAAACGTATTGTGCTATGGTTATTTGATGAAACATGATTAATTGCAAAATGTCACAAAATGATTTATTATTTTGCTTTTGAAATTTCAAGGTGGTTTAACACAAATTTTTCCAATTGAATGATTTGTGAGAATCTATCAGCGTGTAGAGTTGTATGTTTAATTGTACAAGTTTGAGTAAATTACCTGCATATTTCTCCTGTTATTCTATCATAATAATTGCTAATAATCTGAACGTCATTCCAATATAATTAATATTTGGACATCAATAAAACTACAACTACCTGTATTTCAAATTCCATTGATAACAATCGGAGTATTCCTAAGTCATTCGTTTTAAAATTTTTTAAAGTTTTAAAATATTTTAATAAATATTTTCTTTGCTATAACTAACAAAAAATCTTTATCTTTCATCTTTATTCCTTATTTTGACTTCGTCTAATTTTCTCTTTCAATTATTTATTAAATGAATGCATTTATATTGTAGTTCAAGATATAGTAAATGTGACAAAGGTACGTACACATTTTCAAACGTGAAATTTGCAAATAAAAAACGAATCAGTTCATATTAATGTTTCTATGAAACTTTCTTACAGATTTATATCTCAATTTTATTTTTTCTACATAATATCCTGATAATCATGTTTTTCATTTGATAGCTAAATTGTTACGATGACAATCCATATTCTCATAACCATGTTTTTTATTTGATAGCTAACTAGGAACGATTATTGCGATGACAATCTATTAATTTTTTCTTAATCTCTTTTAAAACAATTAAAGATTTCGAAAGTGAAATTGAATGCAATCAATAGCATGGAAGAATTGTTAATAATGCAACAGTGGACAATAAAAAAAAAATAAATAAATAAAATAAAAACACATGGAATACGAAAGAAACCATTTATATATTCGATTTCTTCGGAAAGTATGATTTGATACTTGACAAGGATCAAAACTTTTTGCTGAAATACTGAAGAAAGAAGTTGATAATTCAATCAAGATAAAATTAATGATTGATGTGCACATTAAACATTTATTTTCCTTTTCAATTATCATGTTTTAGAAGAAATATTGATTGTCATAATTAGTTCAACTTGTATTGCAAAAATGATTTCTGAATTCATTTTTGAAAAAAATTTCAGTGTCTTTCGAAGATTATCTTTCAATTCAAAAATAAATAAAGTTGACATTTCATTCTATTTCATTTTTTAAAAATGCAAGATTGTTATTAAGAAGCATATTGTTCATCTAAAATGGCCAGTACAAGCGGTAGCTTACACTTAATCTTCAATCAGATAAGAAGTATTAATGAACAAAATTGAAATTTCTTCATGAAATCGACAGGAAAAGAAACACTGAAAATTAAATAACTAAGAGAAAAATGCTTAACATTTTCAATAATTTTTGAATTCGTTGTGCAATTTTAACTAAACGACTAAACTGTAATTGAGTTCGTTCATAAATCATGTTTAGCACTGTAATAAAAGTTCTAAGCAAAAGGTTAAAGAAAGTGAAGTGGGTGGTTCGATCAGAAATGACTAGGAATTGATTCGAAATAAAGTTTCGCCGTTTTAAATCGATTTGACAAACTGGTCTCACTATTTACTCTTTGCATTTTCAACCACTTTCCTAAAATTGAGTCAAACTTTGAGGATCTGGATTTTCTGGACTATGTACCCTGCATCGAAAAAAAACTTGTAATCATTTTCGAAAAAAAACTTGTAATCATTTTATTTGTTTATCTAAAATTTAATTCTATCAAAGATTAAGTAGTACTGAAATAAACTTCATTTCAAGAAATATTTTTTTCTTCTAAATTAATCTTACAATTATAGTTCCCTTATTAGAATTTAAAAGTATTTTGATTGCCTTATTCCGTATCCTTAGATTCTGATACGATATTCCAAATATGCTTGGTGATTCTGATGCGATATTCCAAATATGATTGCTGATTCTGATCCAATATTTCAAATATGATTGCTGATTCTGATGCGATATTCCAAATATGATTACTGATCGATGTAAAACATTATCTGTTCCTATCAACAAGTCTGTTTCATTATCATAACTATTTAATTCCACAATTTTGGGTTGGAAATGAATGCATGGGAAAGATTTATGATAGTGCAGGAGAATGACCCAAAAGATGATTGAATATTTGAAAATAGAAGAAACTAATGTGTAAACAATTAGATCGAAGAGAAGATACTGACAGAAATAGTTTGTTACAGCTTCAGGCAGTATTTCGATATTTCTCGCGCATAAATGCGTATGCAATTCATGCGGATATAATGGAATTTTAAAGGCCAAACTACAATAGCTCGCCAATTTATCTAAGAACTATTTCAACAGTTCCAAGTAAAGATACTTGGAAGTATCAGCGTTTAAAAAAGTTTTTAGTAAAATTTGAGAAGTTTACAAGTGAGAAATCATTGCCAATCTAAAGAAGAATTTAGAAAGAATTTCTAAAGTTTTTTTTTTTGCAAGAATTCTTGTTGTATTTCCCTCTGTGACCTTTTGTGGAAATCTTATTAGTATAAGATGAATATTTTTGTAGTTCGTTGACTTATACCTTATTCATACGTCTTTCCCATCCACTTTACGAATTGAATTTACAAATATTTTTGAATTTATTCATTTCCTACAACGACACTCTGTTTTCGGTAAAAGACATGTTCTTAGATGACCCAAGTAGGAGTTGAGCGGAATGTATTCTGTAGTTATTTCAATTTTGCAGTTCGTTCTATTTCTCTTTTTCTTACTTACTACACTTAATTACAAACTTATGTTACTTAAAAACTTAATTTTAAATATGATCAGCAAAATATTATGTTACTTAAAAATTTAATTCCAATACGATCAACAAAATGATTTTCTCAGCTTTAGGGACTTTTGCGCAGGAAATCGATGCAAATATTGATTGGATGAAACATTAAATTTTATATCGAGAAAGATTATAGCAAGTGATCAAATGGGATGATAAGAGATGTTTTTAGTCATTGATAAAGTTTGCTGATATGTAAAAGAGAAAATCAATCCCTTTAGCTTATAATCTTTATTGCGCTTTTACACAGTCTATTGCTGTTTTTTAACGAAAAGAGCTGTTTTTTTTTTTTTTTTGTTACTTTTTGTTTCTCATTTTTGTAATTTATTTTAATGTCACTAAATCGATTGAAAATTGATTAAAATGCTAATCAATTGAGCAAAATTAATATAAATTATTAATTATATAAGTTATTAATTTATTGTATTTTTGATAGATATAAGAATTTTATCATAATATAGAATGGTATCTAAACACATGCTGAAGCAATAGTATGTTTCAAAATATTTTTCGTTTTCACCAATGAATTTTCTTTAAAAATTATGACTTATTTGAAATAAATTTTTCTACTATTTTTTTAATTATTTTTTTTAGAAATAATTTTAAAAAAATTTATTTCACTAAAAATTTTTCCATAAAGCTTTCCATTAAAATTTTGTTGAAAAAAAAAAAAAATGAAACGAATTTTAAAGTATTTTATAGCGGTGACCATGAAAGATACTTTTTTTTTTTTTGATACTAATTGCTGAACTTGAAAATGATTCATGTAATTACTTAATTCTTATGATGATTTTGTTTTTTTTAAAATTATTTCTAAAAAATAATAACTTTCAAGTAATGTAGATCTCCAAGTTTCAAATGGTAGCTTAAAATAAATTGATAAATGGGATCATAAATTTAATTTAAGTAATGAATTGGAAATGGAAAATGTTAATCTTTCGTCTTAATATATGCTATCAATTTACACAGATATTAATATTTTATTGATTGATTGAGTTATCAAATTTAAGTTTTCAAAATGATAAAATATTGATAAAGTATGACATTTGTTTGGAGCAAATTTTTTCCTCTTTCAAGTTTTCTGGAGTTGTCATTTATGTGAAAACTTAAGATTATGAAAGAATTTATAATGAAAACACTAGGCAAAATTTGAACTTTTACCAAATTTATTTTTTAAGCGGAAACATTTGAAAATTTTCAACTCACTCTAATGATGCATCAGTATATCTGTTAATTTAAAAAATTTTGCTATGTTCCAATTAATAGCAGAAAATTACTACTTGATTAAGAGACGATAATTTCTATGTTTGTAATGTTGTTGTTGTTTTTAATTATATATTTATCATTCACTACTAATTCCATTTATCAATTTGCGTAGATGAGAATAAATCAATTGTTGAAATTGATATAAATGTAAATTTAAAAAATTAGCAAAACCGAGAAGAGAAAAAATATTAGCAATATTTTTGATAACAATCAGCAGGTAGAAAGGATTTTATTTAACTTTTTGTTATAATGAATTCTTAACGTTAGACGAATAGTTATTTTTTCACTAGAATGAAATACTGAGTTCGAAAATAATATAACAATAAAAAAGAAATAAAGTTTTTTTTCCTATAATTTCAATTTTCTTTCAAATTTCTCTCCTCATTTCTTCCAATGCTCTTTCGTTTATGCCTTCTAATAATATCACCTCATCATTTGCACTCAATTACTTTTGTTAATTGTTTAATTTTGAAAATTTAGGCAAATTTAAATGAAGTTTTGATAAAAATCTACAAAATTATAAATGTTGTATTATATTGATCTGAACAGCTTTGAACAAAATAAAGTTGAGAATTTTAGCGAAAACTTTTATTGATTAAATTCCCGTTTACTGCGAACCGATATTGGAGAATTTGATTCAGTACTTTTTATCGGCTAATAGAATCGGATTAAATCTTCATAAGTGGCAAAACTTAAATTTTGGTTAACATTTAGCTATGCACGCGTACTTTCCTCAATTAAAGCAATGAATAACTAAGAATTCATGATTTATTGTAAATTATGAATTCAAGATTTAAATACGAAGTATGTTCAAAGTATGTTTTTTCAAGTTTTTAAAAATTTTTCATGTTAAATTTTATTTCAGACTGAAATGAGAAATGAATACTTATTAGTATTCCCGGTACGTGGTTAAAATGTACCCTCAAAACTCAGCAAATTCGGTATTATTATCTCAGCGTTCAGTATTATCTTTTTCTTTGTTTACAACAAATTCGCTTATAGCATCACGTTCAGTGGAATTCGAAATGGAAAATCTTTTTCATGCAATGGAAATGGGTAAGCTTTATTTGTTGTATGTTATATAAAATATAGCTATAAACAACTTGTAGTTGAATGATAAATTGGAACTGTTATGACTCTTAGAGAAGAATTCTTTAAGAAAAGAATCTGTTTATATTCATTCTATTTCTAAACCTTTTTTCTCATCTTTCAAATCATTCGACACTAAAATTGTTGATTTTTCAGGTCATAATGTTTACAAACTTCTCCTAATGAAGCGGCGGGATTCAGCACAGAAAAGGCTTACATATAATCGTGAAACGAGACAGTTATTTTTGTCAAAACTTGATAATTCTGATAAGGTTAAGCATACTTTAGCTGAAGATTTTTTTTTTGTGCTTCGTGGATCTTTATTTTCCACTGTTCTTAACTGTATATTTTTCAATTTTCCCCTTCAAAAAAGCCTGAAAATTTTCCATGCAAAATCTTGATTTAGTAAATAGCAAGAATCAAAAATTAAATAAAATTATGGAAAAATGAAATGGCTTTAAAAATGAGATAAGTGATGCACGAAACAAATAACTTTTTTGACGCAACATGATTTCAGTAATAGTGGAAATATTGTCTTTAAAACTCTAATAATGTTTTTAATAAACTTAATGAAATAAATAAAAATTAAATAGATTTAATGAAATAAATGAAGCTAGCTTTAGGGAATGAAGAAATCATTTCTAGTTATATAATAATGGCTTTATTGTGAATTCTAATTGTAGTTACATTGCAGGGTAGTGGTAAAATGCTACGGTTAGATTTGCGAGTGGTAAAGGAAGTACATACACTTGATTTTAAACTGAAAAAGATTAAAATTGGCGACAAATGGGAAAAGGATAAAGAAATTAAACAGTTTGATGCAGCCAGAATATTAGTTTTAAGTTATGCGACCACTTTCAATTTGCAGTATTGGATTTTATTATGTGAGTAATGGCATTTTAAATATTCATGATAATATATGCTGATAATTTCGTAAGACATTAACAATTTAGGAGTAATTAAGCAACATAGATTTTCTCTTATAATGATTACTTTTAATAGTTCATCAAATTACTTTGATAGTAAATTTAAATGAATTTGTTCTATTACCAATTACTTTTAAACTTACTAGAGTTTTTTTTTCTTTTAGTTGATACTGAAGATATATGTCGAATGTGGTATCAAGGTGTTCATTACTTGATGTTGGATACAATTTCTGCTTGTCATGCACTTCTTATAGAGCGTTGGCTCAGAAAAGAATTTTACAATATTGCTGGATATGATCTTGAAAAGCCTTGGTAAACTTGAATTTTATGTTATTTACATATTTTTTTGTGTTGTAATCTAGAAATCGGTATCTGCATATTGTATTATTTAAAAATATGGAGGCAAGTAATTCATTCCTGATATGATGTTAGCCGTGACTATGTTGAAGTGGAATAAGTTTAATTTTGTCAAAGCTATGAAAAAGGAGCGTACTAAAGTAGGTTTTGCACGAATTAGATCTTTATTAATCTGCTGTAAATCAATATTTTTTAAAATAAATCTTTATGATTTTTACTTTTTTAATATACTAATATTTCCTTTTATATTACTGTCATCTTCATGTTTATTCAGTTTTCAGCGTAGCTATAAAACATATGAAACCGTTCGTACAAACAAGTTTGCAGTATAAAATACAATCAAAACAGCTGCAAGAGGTCTGCGAGGCAAGTTATTTTGTTGCAAACAAGCTACATCTGCAATAGTTTTCAGTGAATCAACTCGAAAATATTAAGTCAAATTGGGCATATTTTTTATTAATTGAAACACGAAAGATTTTACTGTGCAAAAGAAATTTACTGCAATCCTTTATTTTTTGGTCAAAAATTTACTACTATAATTTTTTGACGTTTCAGGAGATAATGTGTTATGATTCTTTTGCAAATGCTTATCGCAAACTCTTGCACTCTAACTCAGTAAGTTGTCAAATTTTACCTTTTTCATTTTTTAAGTTATTGCTTTATTTACTAATTCATTACAGAAGCGGTCTCAAAGTTTCTTTTTGTTTCTTTCGAATATTTTTTATACTTTTTGCAGCTTTTTGCCGAACATTTTGCAGCTTACTCGGATGATGCATCTGTTGTGAGCTTCAACAATTTCTTGCGATTTCACAAGGATAAACAAAACGTGGGTGGAAAACAAATATTTTGTCTTTACAACAAAGGCGCATATCTCTTCATTTTAATAGACCATATTTTTGAAACTTATAGCTACTGTGGAATCCATTATTACACTAAGACCGTAAATACTGTTGACATTTCATAACAACATGAGCTAAAATTTTCAGGATGATATTGGGATGACGCGCGAAAAAGCTAGTGACTTTCTTAGACATTTTCTAAAAGAATGGGATCCATATAGAGATGTTCCGGAACCAGCTCTTAGCATTACCGAAGTACTTTTTTCTTTTACCAGATTTTGTATAGTTCCGCTCATTGATCTTTATTGATTTTTCACTTTTGCTTTATCTTATTTTTCTGTCTTAAAAAAAAAAAAATGTTGTTTATAGTTTTGTGACTTCCTTTTTTCTCGAGAAAATTCACTATGGGATTCTATTAACGAGAATGTTATACATGACATGAATCGACCACTAAGTCACTATTGGATTGCTTCATCACACAACACGTTAATTTTGCATTTGTACTTAATCTAAAAAATTTTATTTTTTTATAGATGGAAATTTTAGTTGAGTTTTATCGTAAATTAATGCAAGCTCAAAACTTGTGGAATTTAAATGATTCTACGTGATCAAAATAATTTTAGATATCTCACTGGTGATCAATTCAGGAGTGAATCCTCTTTGGATACATATGCTCGGGCTTTGCTAATGGGTTGCAGATGTGTTGAACGTATGCTTTTTTATTTAAATGATATTGATGATTTCTTGTTTGATTAAATAGAAAAAAATATTAGGTTTATTTTAGTTATACAGTGATCAATAAAATAGACAGCATAAAAAAATAATTATCTGATTGATCTCCCTTGATAGGAAACATTTAAAACAAATTACAAAAAAAAGTATAAATAGAAAAAATTATTGAATTAGGTAATTAAGGATGAAATATTTAAAATTTTTATTTATAACATTATATTTGCAGTTGATTGCTGGGATGGACAAAAGAAAAGTTCAGGTGAAATACAAGATATTGTTATTTACCATGGTTACACAATGACTAGTAAAATCAATTTGCGCGATGTGCTTTACACCATTCGTCATTATGCTTTTATCAATAGCGAGTAAGTTTAGACATACATATTAAATCGCGGTGTTAGAAAGAAGAAACACTACGATACCTTTCATATCTTTCTTAATATCAATAGGCAATTTTTGATATCTTATCATTTGTATTTATAACTCTACTTTAAAAACAAAAAAAAAAAATATTGCTTTATATATGATCAGAGCTACAGATCTGATTGTATTATTTTAAAATAACTAGTAAAAATTCTTGTCAAATGAATTCAGGTTTCCAGTGATTCTTTCGATTGAAGATAATTGTTCAGTACCAGTACAACGTTTGCTTGCTCGTGAAATTAGAGAAATTCTTGGTGATTATCTACTCACGGCACCAGTTAGTTGTGAAGAAACCTGTTTACCATCTCCAGCAGCTCTGAAACGAAAAATCATTCTGAAGCATAAGAAACTGCCGATGGAAAGTGAAGATATTGCTTTACAGCAAGTAGATGAAGGTGAATTTTTATAAATTTGCTCAAAAGATTTCTATAATTTGATTGGAAAGAATACATAATACAAAATTGGAAAGAACTCACAATAATTTACATGAATTCTTTTTATTTTTCTAATTTATCATTCGCTTAAAATATCCCGTTTAATGTTTTGTTTTGATTGGAATAGATGTTAATCTTGGAAAGGAAACATTTCTGAGATTTTAGAATTTTCCTAAGGAGTATAAAGTTTATCCAGTTTTTTTTTTTTTTTTTTTTTGAACCTGGCCCAGGTTTTGGTGTGTTTTAATTTTACTC
>JARVGP010001524.1:0-16049 GCA_029876185.1 Mansonella ozzardi | reverse complement strand
AAATATTTTTTTTAAAAACACGTTTAATCTGGTAATAAATTTAATTGTACCAAAAAAAAAAAAAAAAAAAAAAAAAAAACTTCATAACAAAATATATTAGAATAGAATTGAGAGAGAGAGGGAGAGAGAAAAAAAAGCACAATAAAAGAAGAAACACTGCCAATTATCGAAATTAAAATCCAATCTGTAATACTTTCAGAATTGATCATGAAGATAAAAAAGATTTCAGTTACTGGTTATCATAAATAATAACTTTAGCCAATGAATAATTTTAAAATGTAATAAAGCATTATGTAAATCAGTGTGATATGAAGGAATTTAAATTTATATTTAAAAAAAAAAAACTATCTGTATGTTGGAATCAGTTCCTTCCTATACTCTGATTTCTAAATAACAGAAGAAAAATGTTTCAGATAATCCAAGCTGAACTGCACACATATGCCGAGAACAAATTGTTCAATTATTAATTCAGTTCGGATAATATAATGGATAAAGATAATCTGTGGAACATTATCATTAAAAAACAATTAATGCTAACTGAATCCTCAAATATACCGCGGAGAATCTCTTCATCTGCATTCCAAACATTGTTAATTTAAACAGTACGGGACCAAAGTTAAGAACCATGAAAAATTTGATTTATATCTCTTTATAGTTTTTTTTAAAAAAACATCAAGAACGCTACATAAGTGTAACTAGGAATAATTATACTGAGAGGTCTTTAAAAATTGGCTTATTCCATTTACCAATCTTTCTTATTCGGTAAAAATTTGGAAATTTTTCCTTATTTTGCAGTAATGAATAATAAGCATAAGACTATAATACTGCTTAATCGAAATAAACAAGTTTTATGAATATTAAATTTAAAATATATTTCTATTTTGAATATTAAATATGAATATATTTTAAAGAAACACTATGATTGTTCTCTTATTTTGCAATCCATTAATTGATATGGTGGAATCTCAATAGTGAAGCATTAATAGCGATATTCAATTTCAAAAAATAAAATATTATCAATAAATTCCAGTTTACTCAATCATTAGATAAAATTGCGCAATGTGGATTCAGTCTGCTTTCTTGTTTTCAGATTTAGAAAAAGCAACAATTAAGTTGGCAGTGAACTTACGACAAAACTAAACTGACAGTGAACTTATGACAAAATTAAAATATTTTCGGAATACAAGATTTTTTCTTTAATCGCAAACGAATTGAATTTAGAAATTAATGAACAGCAACAGCTGGTGTATCGACGTTTCCCGCTTTCTGAACGTCTTCTTTCTTGCATACTGGCTCCTCTACCTGTTTTTCTTCGACATCCTATAAACAGTAACTAGTGGTAACTTTTAAATTATTGATTAATATCGCATTGATTATTTATTATTACTGCTTACTACTGGGGGATTGATTGTACCGTCAATTTGGTTGTATTGTTTTGTTTCTTTGCGCAGCTTTTTTTTGGGGGGGAGATCGTAGATCTTTGAAAACCTATAGTAGACAATAATACCCTACTCCCGTTAAAATCCTGGAAGTACAATAACATCCAGAAATTCTTCAGTTAGAACTTGCTGAAATGAATAATCCATTCCTATTTGGTAACCCTATTGCAGATTATTATCACTCTTCAAGATATTTCTTACTTTCATGCAACATTGTAGTCTTATTCTGATAATTTTTAACTGGAAAATAGAATAACCTTTTCAGCAGTATTTGATTTATCCTTTTCTTCTGCTTCTTTCGCAAGTTTTTTTGGTGTCTGTAATAGAAAATATATTTCTTCATTTCCTGATAAAAAAACCAAACAAACAATTCAGGGACTATCTTCCATTCTTCAGCAATAGCAATTATGCCTTGTCTTATCTCTCATCACATATTCATGAAGTTAAAAGAATGAATGAATGTTATTTGCAGCAAATTGACTAAATCTATCAAAAGTTATCGGGAAAAACCTGAGCTGGTTGTGCACGCTTGAAGAAATTCAAAATTGTTTGCATGAGATTAGTTGGTACCACTTGTGAAGCTGCTTGAACTAATTGTTCGATATCGATTCCCTAAAATTAATCAACCTATTTATAAATTAAATTCGAACAGAAAAAAGTCTCCCTCCATTAATCTGCTGCTAATCCATCATTATTTCATCAAAAAATGAAATCCTAAGAATACAACCTTTTGTTCAAACATATTTTGTGCCTTTATAGCCAGTTGCATAAGTGTATTAAACACAGCTTGATATCCTGCTTTTCCTTTCTCCTGTAGATCCGCAACAGTAAATATCTGCAACAAATTTTTTAGCAATTAAATGAGAAGTAAAAAGGATAGATTTCAAATTTGAAAACACAAAAACAAACATATTTTATTTATGGAATTTGAATGGTGCAGATCAAGTAATTATAATTTCATATATGGTTACTTCTTCTTTAACTAAGTCCTTCCCAAATGACAGATCATCGATTTTAATGACTACATCTCTTGCATTTATGCAATTCTCCACTCTTTTGGCTATTAAAGTTAAACGAATAAATGAATTTTAATCTATTTTTAGCATGCGATAGCTCAAATAGCTGTCTGTGTTTAGAATTGAACAGTGAAAATTGCTTAGAATAAACAAGAAGACTGATGTCTACTTAACTTACTTTGAAGCCTAATAGAAATGCATTATAGATTTGTCTACTAATCTAATAGTAAGTAGCATCAAATCATTCTCTTCATTACTACGTAAATATATTCCATTGAGAAGTAAAAGTTTCAAGAAAAAAAATTAATAGTATGATAGCAATGCAGTTGAATGTGTAGTAAGATTTATTCCCCAATCAAGAGAACTTCATAGCAAGGATTACTGAATTGGCCATTAGTGTCACAACTAAGAGAATGGATGAATTAATTCATCCAATCACATCTATCCCTCTAAAACGAAGTATCTTCTTGATGATTTATTGGACCGCAGAAAATATGAGGCTAAGATTGTGTGTGGTACAGAGCAAAAGGGGTCGAAATAAAGCCAGACGACTAATCTCATGTCACACACTAAATTTATTCCTTCCGCTATTTTTAGAAACGATGCTTTAGCAAGATGAACAGCATCTTGTTCAATTTAATTTATCAAATTCCTTTTTGCCTACATACACATATACACACGCACACATATCATACACACATACATAAAATTTCAATTTATTCCACTCACAAATACCAACCACTATTTCTTTCATCTATCCGAATCATTTACAATTATTTATTTTAACCATTAGCTTCAACATCTTACTATAATACACTGCTAGTAAAGAATCAATTGGCAGTTCAGTTTTAAGATAATATTTCAATCATATAATTTATTAAGAGCGATTTATTGCAAATTAATACTGATATAACTTTTTAAAGAATAAATCTATCAGAAAATATTTTAAATATTATTTAAACTATTCTTCTTTTAGTTGTTAAATAAATAAGTTTCTTTTTTTTTTTTTAAATTATTCATTCAAATATATTTAATAAACTAATAATAATGTTGAAACTTCAGATATATTTTAATAAAATTTGACGACATCACAGTTTTAAAAAATGTGTTGAATTGCAACAATAAAAAAAAAGCGCTGTCTTATTTTCGCCTTTTCATTATTCTAGCGTGATAATAGACGACAGATCTGAAAGATTTACGGATGCAATCAGTGAATGCTCAACTTTTCTTATTCATATTTCTTTTTCCTCCTTTCCTCTTCCATCATTTGCTGGCTTCCTTTCTCATAAATAAAAATTAGATCTAATTAAATTAAATTAGACGAAAGAATCACTAATTGCGCGAATCGCTTGCATACATTTTACAATTTCCACAATTATTTTAAAATAGTTGGAATTATTTGACAACATCAGAATGAGTGATGTCTTTGTTCATCAGGTGAAGAAAAGATAAGCAACTATAATGAAAACGAAAAAAAAGATAAGCAATAATTATAAGTTGATTCGATTTTATTTCAATCTGCTTATTACAGAGTACCAAAAACATAACAAATTTGAACTCTTCATTATCAAAAAGTTCAGAAAAAGGACCCAGCTGGCTCAGACTAGTAACAGATTAACGAATTTAAATTAATTATCTATAATTATTTTTGCTTTCCCTTTCTTTTTGCAAGAAAGAAACAAATGATCTTAAAAAGGAAACAAAGCTTCTATCCTTCGGTCAAAATATATATCATTATTTAGTAGCCAACGATGAAGAATTCAATTAATAGTGAAAAAACTATGACAAATATTTTATATTTTATATCATCTCTTAGAGACAGTGCAAACTGATCGTAGTAAAGTGACGCTGATCTGTGTTGAAAATATTTTAATAAATTATGATGACTGGAAATAATTAGAAGGAAACGAAAACTGTAACCTGTTCTTCAGATAGACCAGTCTTTTCTTTAACAAAATTGATGAAAGCGTTGATGTTAGATGTTTGATTAGCTTTATCTTTCGCCGCTTCTCCTTCATGAATCGTTTCGACTGTGCCTGGCTGAAGACGATTTGCTAATTTTGCAAGCAGCGATCCATCTCGAAGAAACGACAAAAACTGATTCTTTGTGACAGCATCATTTTTACCAGGCAAAGTTTGCCTTTTGTTTTCTTCTTCAATGGCCAATTGCTGAACCCAATCTAACAATCGGTAATTCACCTGCAAATTACAATCTTCCTTCAGCTATCGAAACTCTTTAAATTTGTTATCCTTTATGATATTATTAAAACGTGTTTATTATTAGTACTTGACTAAATGGCTATCATCGAAGTACCCGTCATGATCCCGAAGTCGCCTTATATTTGAAACTTTCTTTGAAACCCTTCCTTAATTTAAATTATAAGCAAAATTTTAATAAAATTTGCCACCTTACAAGTTTGAACACAATAAATCTCAGAATGGACAGTAAATATCAATAGCAAGCTAAATACATTGGTCAGTTCTAGAAAATGTAAGAGCATTAGCTCTTTCTCCTTTAGAAGAGACCGATACCTTGTGAACAGCACCGGGAATTAGTGAATTCACCCAACCGATCGGATCTTCTCGTAGATCTTTCCGCGATTCCGGTACTTTCTCCACTGTCTGAACCTCCCTCAATTTAGCGGTATCATCTGAATCTTTCACATCGGCATCAACAGCAGGTATATCTTCATCATTAATTAATTTTTTTTCTGTTACTGGTGAATTCATGTTTGGAGCCTGCAATGGGCTAATTTCGGACAATTAAGTTTCATATAAAACTAATGACATTCAGTACAATTCTATGATCTAAAATTTTAACAGAATTAACAGAATGAATTCAAAAATTTTTTAACAGGCTTTTCAAAGAAATGAATGTTATCAATCTTTCCCATAACTATCTTTAAAATTGATAAAATCATTTCAACACTCCTCGATCAAAATCTGATAGCAGAAAAAAGACCACAGGATAGTGGTTAGTATTTTCGAAGTGAGCATTTGAAAACTTCCTTTACACTAAGCCAGAATAATGCAAACGTTATCTAGCAATATGGAATGCTGGAGATGGTGTAGCTCTTTAATATAATTAGTACATAAAAAGAAAATACGATGACTAAATTACCAATGAAGGGATTTGTTAGAGGTATAAAAGTAAAATAGGCTATAACAGGCAAACAGTTAAACAGCCTGTATTTAGATGATCAAATAGTTCGATTAAATTATCATTGAACAGATTTTTGAACGTATAATAAGTAGGCTGGGCTATAATAGGCGAACATTTGGCAAATGTGAATTTTGACACTCAAATAGCTCATTTCTAGCACACACTGATTCTTGATACATTAACAAGTTTTAACATACAGCATGGAAAAAAAAATACCTCGTTAGTAGGAGTAACTTTCGTTTCAATTTCAGTCATTTGCAGATGTTGGAATGTTATAATTAACAAACAAATGCTTGGTTAGGCCTTATACTGCTGCAACTATAGTAGTTTTGATGATCTGTATCAAATAAATGTATCCAGATATGATGAAAAAGACACAGTTAGTATTTGCAATATGGAATTTGAAAGTCTTCAAATATTCTTTCCTGCAAATTCATTCATAATTAATGAGGAAAATATATTGTACAAGATGTCTTAAGCAAGAGACTATGTTGACAAATTGGCTGGACAAAATAGAAACAACAAAAACTATCGCTGTATTCCGTCTACAGTAATATATGCAAAGTATCATATATTTATGTGAACATTTGCTTGTTCATATAAATGATCCGAGTACAAAAAGCTTACAATTTAAATGATAAATTTTAAAATAGGAACGAATTTTGATGATACAATTTATCAACATCGTAAAAGATTAGAATTGAAGACAGAAAAACAAAGGAAAAAGGCGCAAAATGAATTAATTATCCTCGCTGGATGAAATCATAAGTTATAAAAACAAGTATAACAACTAGTTCAAATAGCTTCCATCAAACAAACATTAGGAAACCCCTATTCATGCTCTGATAATGATATCTATTTACCTGTTTTAATTGGCCCAGGTACTTTCAATATTTCCTGGTACAGAAAATGCCCAGTAACTGCTGCGAAAACTTGATACACCTTTACAGGAGTTCATTTTCATAATAGATGAAGAAATTAAGGTCGAAAATTACAAAAGCACATCTCTTCGATTATAAAAGCATTTGTACGGAGAAGAGTGAAGTGGATACTTAATACTAAACCTTTGCAAAAATGTTTTGTGTTAAAGTGTATTTCTTTTCAGAGTTATGACAATTGAAGTTAGAAAAGAATCATCAATTCGACGAAGTGATGGAAATTTTTAAAATTAATGAAATAATATTTGACATTATTCATTTTAAAAGAAACATTAATGTTTGATACTAATTGAAAAAATCGAACGTTGATTTACTTTTGTATGTTTATTATTAATATACAGAAAATAATGGTACGATAATTATAGATATAATAATGATTGCACCTTTTCAGCAACTTCCTTTAGATGATTACTAATATTTTCTCTTATATTACTGGATAAAGAATTTGATTGGCACAAATGAGTACAGATATCAACAATGGTAAACAAATTATAATGTTAATTCCAGAACTTTTCAAGTATGTTTAAATATCTACATCAACAAATTGCAACTTCTAACAATTTTATAAACAATAGCAGAGCTTCGTATAAAACTGGGTATAATGTAGTTAATGATGCATTTACTCAGCCAATTTCTTAAATAATTTGAACGATTATTCACCAATTTCTTAAATAATTTGAACGATTACTCAGCCAATTTCCTAAATAATTTGAACGATTAATCAGCCAATTTCTTAAATAATTTGAACGATTACTCATTCAATTTCTTAAATAATTTGAATGATTACTCAGCCAATTTCTTAAATAATTGGAACGATTATTACCTCTTACACTTCATCTGCCTCTCTCTCTCACACACACATTACTTAGCTAAACTTTCACTAAACTTCACTAAACAATTCTACTGAAAGTTATAATTAAAAGCAGAAAAAAAATAATAAAAAGTAGACTTGGGATAGGTCAACAGTAATAGCGCAAATTATACAGAGAATTAATAATTATTCGCTGTATCTTTCCAATGCAATGAACAAAAAATGAGGTCAAATGAGTGCTGTGACAAGAATTGCTAAGTGAAATATGTCAAAACTTGTGCACTATTTTATTACTACATAAACTCTTCCCAAATGAATTCATCTAATTAACTATGAAAGAAGTCTACGAAAGGTATGTTTACATAGCATTTTACAATAATGTAACATAGTAATCTTGAAGTGCAATGCTATACCTTTTTTTCTCCTCAGAAAGAAATAATTTCAGTTTCATTATATAAAAAGTAAAATTTAGAAGGACAACACACTGAGAAATATTGCACTTCATTAGCACTAAGATGCAATGTTGCAATGTTCTAAGAAGACAAAAAATTTTGTACTAATGTCGCTTCGCGTTCTAACCTAATTCATTCTGAATTTCAAATTTTAGAAATGAAATCGTCAAAAACAAAAAAATAATTGTCAAATAATCGGGTTAATCTGTTTCTCCCACTGCTTTGGATTCATTTCTGAGCGCTAAATTATACCTCTAACCTCTGTTTTTATAACCTATAACCTTTTGTTACCTTAATCAAATCCCATCTACATCTGAAAGAATTCAATGCATAACAACTCCCTCTTTTGGTAAATTATTACAGTAAATAACAGTGAAAAGAATTCCTACCAAGAAGTATTGTGCTAAATTCACATATTCATCTCATACATAATAATTGGAATGATGTAAACCCAGTATCTATCATATCATTTGTCGAGATCATCCGAATGTCTCTAGAAAGCAAGTCAGTGAGAAATTGAAGTGATTCAGAAAAATTAAATCTTCCTTCGTTAAAATCCCTTTGATAAATGCAAAAAAATTTCTTTTATTTCTCTTCAGACAGCCTTAAAAAAAATTTGCTCGTTGTAACAAATGTTGTTGCCTATTACAAAACATAACAGAGCGCTAAAAAATAAAAAATCAAAAAATTATAAGTGAATATGGCATCGTCGGAAAAATCAAAGGAAACTTTTATAAAGAAAATTTTAATTTGAGATGCATGAAAAGAATGTTGCGCAAAAGTTATTTTTCAATACTTTATTGCATGATTAATTAATTCATTAATATTTCTTTTATTCTGAAGCAATAATTGTATCTTTCTCAAACAATGTAACAAATGATTGCGTTGCAAACAACATCTGATGTTTATTACTAAGTTTATTACTACTCTCTAAAAACACCCCTATGCCTACGGTAATAAACAAAGTACTCATTGTAATTTGATATCCATGCATTCTTCATTACTACTATGTAATCTCTTGTTTATGCAATCACTAATGACCAGTGCATTTTCCAGAAATCTATCAAATTGTCGCTGACTACACTGCAAAGGCTAATCCTTGCTAAACTTTTTCTCTGACCATTTTGTAAATGCTAATCTTTCTCTGACCATATTGGAAATCATAATCCTTGTTGAGAACTCTTCAGCATAAATTCTCTCAAACCAATCACATAGGAATAGCACTAACTATAAAAGAATTTGAATCACTGAATTGTATTTCGAATTCTTGAAAATTGCAAGAATCTCCAGCTTTCTTCCCGAATTCTACCAAACTAAATAGAATTATCAAACGATCATCCAGTAAACGATTCTATCCTCAATTATTTGTCTATACTGATTTATTACGTTAAAATAATTCCAGGAATCGCTTGCATGATAAAATAACAAGCATGGCGATTTTGCAAATACACTGATAGTACATTACACTATAGGAGAATCAAGGTATTCTAAAATCTTTTGAGAATTTCTGGGTTTTGGTCAGCCATTCCAAAACTTTGCGAATGAAAATGCCGTATTAAGAGTTCTTCTGGTCATCATTTCAAAATTCATTAACATTACAAAACTAATGGAACAGACTGACATAAAATAAAGTAAGTCCTTAAATATGCACTGAATTGAAATATACTAGCAACATGCCGAAACAAATAGACTAATTATAAACTATCAACTTTTCCAAATTATTCCATTGCTTTCTGTGCCAGAAATGGAAATAGGTAAAGTGTACAGGTAAATATCAGCTATTCTTTATGTTAAGCAATTAATAATTGACAAAAGAGCTAGTAAACTGTTCAAGGAAGAGTAAAGATAAGTTGATGATTCATCAGGTGGTTGAAAAATGAAAACTTTCTATAAGTAGTCTTAAATGGAGACCGATATGATCAAGACTGATCCAGTAGTTTGATATAATAAATCAAGGAAGGATGGGAATAAATGAGGGTGAAAAGTAAAAATACTGTAATGCTTATTTGGATCACATCTACTGTATCAATAACATTATTATAGCAGAATATTTCTAAAGTTCATAGTACAATGATAGTTTGCTGACCATTTATTCTAACTAACTAATTTGAGTTTGTCTTCTCTGAAATTAGTCTATCTTTATGTTATGAATGACATAAACAAGGAAAATAAAAGACAGCTTAGAACAAAGTTTGAAGAAGTAATGATATGACTGGTGATGAGTCATCATCATTAACACTGACCTATGACAGTAGTAGCAGTAATAAAACTGGAATGGAAGTAGGAGGAAGAGGAGGAGGAGGGAAGAAGGAGGAGGAGGAGGAGGAGGTAAAAGAGGAAGAATGCTGGAAGGACGGTATCGGAGTAGTAGTAGTAGTGAGTAGTGGTAGTAGTAGTAGTAGTAGTAGTAGTGGTAAGGGAAGAGGGAGATGATCAGATGATAAAATTGGCAAGAGTATACTGATGTGTCACTTTTGGACATTTCATATAAAAGAATGATGATAAAGACATTTTATGATCAGCTTTCTTGCGCCTATGATAGAGAAAGAGACAGAGGGAGAATCTTTGGCTTGTTTCCCCGGAGGACAGCTCTTTTGGCCTAGAGATGTGACATTGATATGGACATGAAATGAAATACTGGGATAGCGAAATGATAATGAGATTCTTGCAAAGTAACGCAAAATAATAGCGGCGGAAAAGAGACTTAATGGAAGAATTGAAGGACAAGCGGAATGATAATTGAAAAGTACCGCAAGATAATAGGGGCGGAAAAGCGTTAAAAGAAGAAGTGATGAAGGACAGGCGGAATCTTAGCAAAAATTCTGCTTCATCATTGCGGTAAATTTATGCAAATTGTTGAGAATAACATTATGCGATGTAAAATTTCGACGATATATACTGTACCCTCTGAAATAAGTCAAAAGATCAAAAAGGATTTAACAAGTCAAATTGATGATTTTTGTTGATGTATATGAATAGTTGGATATATAGGTAAAATAGTCTTCTGTATCGGATGTTTTATTCGAAGGTCATTTCAGTGAAATTGTATGGGTCGATTACGAAACGTAGGTTAATGGTACCTTTCTCTCTGCAGCAAACATTGTTGCTGGGCTACCATGCATATACTACCTACTACATATGACCCTAATGAGGAGAATGATATTATATTTCGTTTTGAATTAGAATAGGTAAATGAATGAATGTAAGTAACATTGAAAAGCTATCAATCCGAAATGAGAAGTAAGAAGGGACGGAGTAGTGGACAATAGGCAGTTAGAAGAGAGAGGGAAATGATGGATAATTACACCACAGAAAACTGAAGCCATCC
The DNA here is from genome assembly GCA_029876185.1 of Mansonella ozzardi. Taxonomy (NCBI): domain Eukaryota; kingdom Metazoa; phylum Nematoda; class Chromadorea; order Rhabditida; family Onchocercidae; genus Mansonella; species Mansonella ozzardi. The sequence goes on along the minus strand of JARVGP010001524.1, from coordinate 4,902 downwards.
AAATAACGCATAGCCTCATTTGCCATTATAAGAATAAACTCTACCGTCCCCTTTTTCCTCAACGATAGTAATATCCGATATGTCTGTCCACCAGCTTTGTCGACGACCATTTCCCTACTTTTTCACTTTCTCAGCTCTTATCCTCCCATGCTATTATATACCACCACTGAGCACACTACTCATTCATCCGCAGTAATTTCTATTTACCCTTTGTCCGGTCAACCTACGACAATGTCAGTAACAGCAGCAGCAACAGCAGTGGTGGTAGTAGCAGCAACAGCAATAGCATCAGCATCAGCAGTAAAAGCAGTAGTAGTAGGAGTAGTAGTAGCAGCAAGAAGAAGAAGGAATTAGTGCGCAATTGGGGAAACGGTACAGATACATATAAGCATAAACGAACATATGGATAAGGGTAGATCGAGTCCTGAGTTGATAATCCCTAATTTGTGTTAGGTGTTTCATCTGTTTGCTTAGCAACGATGAGAAATCACGAGATATTAGATCTAAATAGATTAATAGTCCAAAATGGAGACAAAATTTCTAGTTAAATGATCTGCTTTTCACCTCATTGAATCAGTATTTGAATTTCACAGGAAGAAATTTGATTAAATGAAAGCTACTAGCCTATTTAAATCCATTTTCCAATTGTCAAATATACCACTCTATTAATTTTGTTGACATATGAAAGTAATTGTGCATTGCTGCTAAGCAAATTCCATTTATAATTTACAATCATTACTATCATAATAAATGTTTGTTAAGAAAGAAATAACTCTGCACAAACATAACTGAATTCACGTAACATTTTCACGTAACCGGTGTTCAGTATTCGGAATAAAAATTCCGCTAAAAATGTTGCCAGGAATTTTTGTAGAAGAATATTTACATCAATAGAAAAAATAGCATCAGTTTTTAAGTTTTTAAAATTAATGGAAATATCTCTGTAGAAATATCCTGCTAAATTTAAAATCATCCTGGCCTATAGTGTACCGTAATATAGGTTATTGAATCTCAGAAATGATAGAAATGATGCGAACATAATTTCATGACTTTATCGTCCTCATCAATTAACTACAGTTTATTAATAAATTGTGATGATTTGGAAATGGTAATGGATAATGGCTAGAAATCAATCATTGATCGAGAAACACATCGAGGAACATGATAGTTACTATTGTCAAGAATTACGGTATGGATCAGTTATGTTTGCAAGTTCTCTTTGTAACTTATATTCTGCATGTTATGACAAAAGTGATCTTTGAAATGGAAAAAAAAAGTTCTTCAAAAACTCCGCATTGTTCGTTAACTGCATTTACTAATGACAAGAAAAAAAGAACGAGATGTCACAGAGATATATTGGTGCTTTTGGTTTTCGGAAAAATAATTGAAAAGTATCTTTTTGCGTGAATTTTTTTAATCAAACTTGAAAGTTGCGAGAGAAGTCTAAAAAGTCTTTAATAATATAGGTTAGCAGATGATAGTTCGTTGCTTAGGCTTGCAACTGTTTGATGATCCCAATTCGACATTAACTCTTCCCTATGAGACAATGCGAGACAATTTTTTCAACTCTTTTAAAATTAATGATTTTCTATTCCGTCTACAGAAACATAATTGATTGTGCAAAATGCATGCGAATGTGCTTTTCCATTTTTTTTTATTCCATCCAATTAGATCTCCCGGGAACTTTTTTTATAGATTTCTCATCAATAGAGCAAATTTAAACGGGAGATAAATTTGAAATATGTTTGTCCAGGATTGATCATCCATCTCTTGCTTCTTATTTATTTTTAACTACTTCAAGATGTGCTCATGTCGCGACGAATGAGCAAATGTCCTCTTATATTACTGTACTGTTATCAATGATGTCCTCTTTTACTGAACACAGAAAAATTAATTGTGCCATTTGTTACATTTCAATAATTTATTAAAATACAAATGAAAATTTTATCATTGAATTAGAAAAGAAGTAACAATTGTAATAATTATTTATACAATTGCCAATCTTTTATTCAAAAATAATTGAAAAATATAAATGTGGCTATATATTTAGAGCGATTATAAATGGAATAATTTTGGGATCAGAAAAACCACAATCTCATTCTATCTTTTAGAGATTTTAAAATATCATATAAAACAAATGATGACTTTTGATGTGAAAAAGTTTTTGAATTCATTTGTCTGCAAAAAAAGCTTTTAAAAACACATGTTTAGTTTGTAAAAGATAAAAGATTACGAAGCAGCAAGTTTATTAGTTAGTTTATAAGGTTTGCTACATATATCATAGAACAATTCCTAGTAAGTTCCTTTAAAGAAATAGACATGCATAATTAATCAATTATAATTAAAGCAAAAATTTTAATTTAATACACACTGATATTTTAGAATTTTAATGTAGTTTTTGAAATAATTGAAAAAAAAAAAAACGCAAAATGATGAAAAGACAATTTTGCTGCAAATAAATTGAAATTGCGAAATGACGAATGACTCATAGGATCACGAGTTGTTGCAAATAAAGGCATTTCATTTCAATTGTATGCCTTCTTAGGAAAATGACTTTGAAATTTAACAACTGCTGTTGTTCTCAATGCTATACTTTCTTATCATTCTTTCAGCAGAGAAAAAAAAACAGTTAGAAATAAATGGACAGATTCAAATATAGTAAATGAAAACTTTTAATTTGAATATTTCATAAATTAATGATGGCTTTAATGCCAACGAGAAACAATAGCATTGATCCGAGAATTACTTCAAAGATTTATTGGCGCAATCAAACTGTCCACTTTGAATTTTGTAAAATAGCTTTTAATCGCTTTAGAATTATCAGTGCATCGTAGTATCCTTTAGATTTTTTAAACGGAGGAGAATTACCCAATGTCTAGAATGACAAGAAAAAATGTCTAGAACGAAACGAAATTATTTATTACGAAGAACATTTATTACGAAGAATAGTTTGTCTAAATTCATTGTTTTTTTTTTTCTTTTTTGCCTAGCAGAAATTTTTAATTGAATGCCATTATTGTCGGCAATCATTTTCCTCAATCGTATTTTAATTAATGAAAAAGAGACAGAAGAAGAAATGCAGATCATTTTGTCGGAATTTGTCGTCCAAATAGCCAGAAAGATTAAATAATATCTTGCGAACAGAAAACCAATTTAATGACTAGCTGAAGCTTTTATTCCATTCCTACTATCGATTGTAACTAAATTACCAAAGTGGAATTCAGTAAGTCAAATCTAATTGCATAAAAGCATTTTAAAAAGCGGGAATGTACGTAATGCTTCGACTAAATTCTATATCAGCAGCAGATGCCAACATTCCATATTTAAAATGTGTCGGTGAAATCAGACAAAATCCTGCAGCAAATAATTTTATAATGAGGTGTGAACTGAAGAGAGATTTATGACTCATTATTTAAGGTCATAAAAACTCTCAATGGTCGTTCAGAAGCTTTTACTAGTATGGACCGGTTTTCCCGATGACAATTATCGTAGTTGATTGCCACTGTATCCATACTATCATCTCATTTTGCACTTAAATAATCCCCTCTGCCCTCAAAGTTCCAAATAAATGAAAATTTTATGTCTTTTCGAAACAAATGAATTTATGATCCTGATTTTCACGTCTATGGCTTTAGCTATTTTTGAAAGTTCAAGGAAAATTTAAATGGATTTGAACTGATTAATAAACTATTAAACTATTCAAAGTTTGTTAATGACCCTTGCAATATCTGCAGTCAACAACAATCTGATATCCTTTACGATCACGAAAACTTTTATTTCCTCGTATTTCTTCAATCAATTTCGATCAATTTACTCAAAATTTTAACGAATTTCCACTGATTTCTTCATGAAAGACAGGAAATAAAGACAAAATTTAGATGTTTAAATGATATTAGTAACACATAAAAGCATATGAGCGATCAGTATCCTACCGCCTTTGACAAATCCAAAAATATTAAAAGTTAATAGATAAGTAGTCGTTAATTAAATATGCATTAATAAAAACATTAATCTTCATTTCTTTTAGTATCGGAAATTTTTGAACAATGAGGAAAATTAATGGAAAAGAATGGAGAATATAGCATTTAAGAAATAATTAAAAAGAGAGAAAGATGAAAAGTAAAGAAAACAAAATGAATTGGGAATTTCGAAAAATTGAAGCGTTATTTCATAAGGAAATAGAAAGCATTAAATATGCATTGAAAAAGTGTTCGAGTTTAACAAGATTGGATTATTCGTTCAATTCTAAATTTACTTTTTCTTCTGCAAACCTTATGAATTAAACTGGGATAATTCCCAATTTACTGGAGAATACAAATGATATGCGAGCAAAAGCTAGTCCCTTGATATATGGAAGGAAGTAATGGGAACATTACAGAAGCATAAAATAAAAAAAGATATAAAGCAATTGTTAAATATTTTAGATGGAAGAGAAGAAAAAAAAATTAGTAAGGAAAAAAAACATCACTGAGGAGTATTTTTGAGAAATATTTTAAAAAATTAGAAAGCTTGGGGACAAGCAAAGTGATAAACTGAAAGCTATATAAATGAGAAACAAAGAGAAAAATTATATTTCAATGCTATTTTGGATGAATAAGAAACACTTCACTCATACAAGTGCCTTGGAAAAGTATCTTATTGAGGAACTAATCAGTGAAAATTAAGATGCCTTGCACGTACTCCAGGCTATCCTCATAAATAGGCCAGATTGCTAGGCCCCATTATTGCTCTTTTTTATGGATTAGCTATGTATACAATGAAGTGTATCTTTCAAATAGAAGAAGCTATAAGAAAACTGCTTTTACGAGTAACAACGAAGACTGGAAGAAATATTGCTTTTTTGTTACAAAAAAAAAAAAAAAAAAAAAAAAAAAAAAAAAAAAAAAAAAAAATATAAAAAAA
>JARVGP010001523.1:0-14665 GCA_029876185.1 Mansonella ozzardi | reverse complement strand
CTCGTGTCGCAAGTGACACAGTTTCTGGATAAAGATACTCTCCTATATCGACTGGAAGAAAACAGTAATTTACTAAAGCTGGAAGAGACAAAGTGGAATCCAGTAATCGAATGGGTAAGCTGGGAGTATGGTTTATCTGTGAAACCGAGTTATTCACTGGTTGAAGGTTAGCTGAATTTCTTTCATTAATTTCTTCCCGAAATTTCGCTAGTAAGTTTTTTAATATTAGCTGTAAATCAAGAAAACCAGTTAAATCTCTCATTAGTTTTGAAATGTTTCATGTTATGTTCATGAATTAGTATTGCCATATGTGTTAAATGAAAATCGTGAATATAATCAGTTTTCTAGAAGCTATAATCGACAATAATTCACGGACTCGCTTGGCAAATCAGCTGTCAAATTACAGTTTTTTACAACTGATTGGATTGCAATATGCTACTGAATCACTTAAATCTATTTTACTTACCTTAGCAGTCGTATCCTGTCGTTTGGATGTTAGTGAAGCCGTTGAGCTGGCATTGTTAGAACAGAAATGCCAAACTGATATTTGGGGGAAGGTTGGTATTTGTAGTTTGACTACCAATTTTGTCTCGCAATTTTGTGAAAATTCTTCAGCTTTTTTAGTGAAAGTAGTTTATCAGAACTTCTTAATGTAGTGATATGGATTTAAATCAGCATTTTTCTCAGAAGTAAGCAACATATACATATGACGGAGAACGTAATTATAGGTTGAATGGGCTCATGATATTGAACGAGAAGAACTGATTTCACGGTTATCAGCCGGTGTGCTATTCATATATTTGGGTGATTCTGAATCAGAATGTGAAACGAAGTATGAAGAAAATGAAACTGTAAAAAGTGATACAAAAGTGGTTTAATTATTTTTTTCGATTTTTGCTGAATTCATTAATTTTTTAATTTGTGATCAGATATATATTTAAATTGTTACACATCATATTTGTTTGAGATAATAGGAATTTTTTCATTCATATGTATTGGTAGTTTGTTTCTCAGTATTATTGAGAAAACGGGTGGAAAGGAATATAGACAATGTGAGTGAAGGGAATTGAAGGTTACTTTAAAAAGTGGGACAGAGAGAATGTATAAATACTTGGAGCGGGGCAATGATTATTGTGCATAAATGTTTTTGTTCAATTTTTTTTTTTTTTTTTTGTAGAATTATTTGATTGATAATATCTGCCGCATCTGTTTTTCTTATAGATAAACAAACAATAATGAAATGTTCCTTTTGTTTCCTTGCCTGTTTGTTGATTTTTTCATCATGTATTTGTTGATATTGTATCTGGTATTCAATAAAATATATTTTATCACTAAATTTAATTCTACACTCACTGTCATATGTATTTAAAGTCCATCACTTATTTTGATGATATTCATTAAATATGTTTCTTTAATTAAAGAGTATTATTAATTGTAATTTGGGAGTGTTTTCATNTATCTGGTATTCAATAAAATATATTTTATCACTAAATTTAATTCTACACTCACTGTCATATGTATTTAAAGTCCATCACTTATTTTGATGATATTCATTAAATATGTTTCTTTAATTAAAGAGTATTATTAATTGTAATTTGGGAGTGTTTTCATTTAAATCAGTTTTCTAATTTTTTTTTACATGATAAAATCTACTTAAATTTTACTTAAATTATCTCTGATATCATCTTGGATAAGTTTCAATTTAAATTTGAAATTCTTACATATAATTTCACATAAAGTACTATTTGTGTTATGTTTAAATTATTATAAATAAATATTGAAGGATGTTTAACTGAGAATTCTGTTAAAATGGATATTCCGCAATGGTTATACAGTTTTTTTCTTTCTCTTCTCTTTAATTTAAATTGAAACTTATCCGATATCTTTAATTTTAATTATTGATTGTATTAAATCATGATGCATGGTATGACATTAATTGCTTTAACAACTATTGCAGTCTTCATTTGCTCGCAATTATTTTCAGCATAATTTTTTAACTTTTGTAAAACTTTTTGAAATATAACAACTTTTTTGTAACAGAATAACTTATTTTTTATAAGTTAGAATTCATGAATATGACTTGTCAAGGCAATTATTCGAATTTAGAATTTAAAAAAAAAAAAAGTTTTACAAAAAAATGACGTTTTTATGTAATGTTAGCATTGGGGTTTATATAATTCAAAAGAGGGGGCAATTACTGGATTTTTAAAGATCATGTAGAATGTAAAAGATGATAAAGGAAAGGAAAAATTGCCAAGATGGTATTTTTACGACTGATAATCTGATAATCCATATCAAATTGTTCTTTGCAATTAGTATAGAATATCTTCAATTTTTCCCCTGTGGAAGTTTTATTTACAATTTAATTTACAATTTACTAAATTTGATTTAAGCAAAATCGTTCGTAAGCAAGCCAATCATTTAATATTTGAATCTTTGTTTCTTTTCAGTAGTAATTCATTAAAATTTCCTGGACTTCAAAATTTGAAGATAGCTTCTTTTACATGTTTTTAAGTATTACTAATTAATCAAATCAAATATTGTATATTTCAGAGACTTCAGTGATGTCTCTACGTCGAGTAACATTAAGTGGACGATTTGTACAAAATGTAAATGAAGCGGATGAATCGATCATGATAGTTATTATTAAAGGAATGTTTGCTGTAACTGTTGATGTTGGAATCGCATTAGCTGTAGCATATTATGCATTACGTATGTTTGTTGGAAATCTATTTGTACCATATGAACGTGGTTTCTATTGCTATGAGGTAAAGCTTCTTTTTTTCTATTTTGATTAGAACATACAAATCTTTCATAGCCATAAATTGAGAAACGAAGTTATGTTTAACTTTTTTTTCGATTTTTGAATTTGAAGATTAATAGAATTTAAAAAGGTATTGATATTTGCAAAAATTTTGTTGAAATTAATAAACTTGATTATCAGATGAATAAAATCTAAATTGAAAACTTGTTATCATTTAAGACAGATTTGACTTTGAGTGGAAATGAAATATTCCAGGTATGAAATAAGAGATAAGGAACTTATCACAATGAAAATAGAAATGGATGGGAAAAAAATATTTTAAAATAACAGTAGCCATTTAAATTAATTGAAAGATATTATCATGCTAAACTATTATGAGAGGACGAATAAGATTGAAAAAAGTGTCAGCACACTGATTTAATTTTTTAAATGGCTACTGTTATTTTAATAGTTTTTGCGGTATGATTTCGTAGTATTTTTAATTTTCGCTCTTATAGGTGCCACATATTAGTAATCCATTTCGTCCAAATACCATATCAACATTACACTTGCTAGCAGTATCCATTGCTTCACCATTTTTCGTCATCCTATTAGTAGAAGCAATAGTATTTATGATATCTGAAGGTCGAAATAAACTGCGCAAATATTTTCATTTTACTACATCAATCTATATCGTATATATTGCTTCATTCGTTATCGCAACGTTTATAATGGAGGTATTTTTCTTTAATGTTTTCATTTTTTCGTTTCCACGTAATTAACGCTTCCAAGTTCCGCTCATTTATAAAATTGAAATATATTCACGCATAACTTTGAGAATTATTCTTTTTTATGAATTGTAGAGATAAATTTCTTGTATTTTCAGATATTAAAGTGTACCGTTGCTCGATTAAGGCCACACTATTTGAGTGTATGCCAACCGAATTGGGACAAAATCGATTGTAGTGATCCAAATACTTATATTAAAAGTAAGTGCTATTTGTCTTCAATTTGAACTAGATATGACTTAGAGTTAAGTGATGAGGTAAAATATTCAGAGACGATATGAAAGATGTGGGAAAAGAAATGGAAGAGAAAAAAGATTTTAAAGTAATAGCAGTGTATTTAAATTGAGTTCCAGGTACTTAGTCTTGCTAAACTGTTATGAGAGAGAGAATGGCAGAGATAGAAAAAGATATAATATGGTAACTAATAAAAGATTCAGTTTTGACGAATTAGGAAATTTTGAAAGATTCGATTCAAAATTTCTAAGAATAAAACCCCCATTTACATACTTTAACTTACTAAGGTTTAAAGCACTAAGTAGATGATGATGATGAAATGAAAAATTGGAGTTTCTCATGGTTTCATAACTCCAATGAGGAATTATTGAAATTTGAGAAGTCTTATTGGGTAAATATGAGAAATTTTTCGCTTTCTTGTTCATTTACAGGTGTCGATTGCATGGGAACGAATATGCATCGAATTCGCGTTGGACGTCAAAGTTTTCCAAGTGGACATACATCAGCCGCTGTTTTGATGTTCGCATTTCTTTATTTTTATCTAAAAGGTATGTTACTAAAAGTTAAGTTTGATAGAGAAAAATTATTGGCACGGAAAGTTTTTGTTTAACAGTATACATATGCTGCTATATATGTATGCAGTATGGTTATATAATCATCGTTAGAAATATATGTGCTAATTGTGTCATTTAAGATCATTTTTCGAAAATACTATCACTCTTATATTATCTATTCCACAAAGGAAAGTCTACGTTTGAAAAAAAAACCAATGTTTTAGGCTTTAGTTTTTATAAAGCTAAATTAATCGACTTTTTGTTTAGGTGTAGTTGATGCTACCCGTAACAAATTATTGCGAATAATCCGTTTTATGGTGTTACTCACAAGTGGTGCGTGGGCAATAGTGGTAATGGCAACGCGTATAACCGATCACTGGCATTATCCGACCGATGTTTTAGGCGGAATAATATTAGCTATTTCATGCGCGTATATTTTTATTCGGAAGATGCATTCTTCATCGGTTTACCAAAGTCGTTCACTGGAAAGTGTGCACAATTCATAAGAATTTCATTTTCGTTCTATCATATTTTGTTGATTTACTTATAAAGGAGTACGGTTATAAAGGAGTATGGTTTTCTGCATTTTGACGATTTTTGCAAATGAAAGATTCTTTCCTTTCTATGTTTTCAAAATTTTATGCTAGATTCATTTTGAATTATAATTTTTTACGACTCTTTATTTCGCGTTTACTGTAGCATTGAATCTCATATTTTATTATTATTAAATGTAATTCTTGAACATTTCGAATTCATAGTAATAATTGTACAATTTGCTATTAATACTAACAAATTTATTTCAAAGAACAATAATTGATAAAAAAGAATTTACTAAGAGTGATATGTCCGAGCAGTAAAGATCAGTTTTCTTATTTTTTTTTCTTTTTGTTTTCTTTTTATTGTTAATTTTAGATTTTCACAATATCTGTTAGTCATATTCCTACAGAATGCCGAGTGTAAAATCACCTTTCGGGTTGAATTTTAATTGGTTTTAATTGGAACCGGTCTTTATCCGCATATTCATTATCTCTATTGTTGTCATTGTTGTTTAATTGTACCAACATTTATGTCTCGAATTTGACAATTACTAATAGAAGCAGCATGTTTTTTATAAAATCTATCGTTTTTTTGAAGTTAAACCATCATTTTTAACTTTAAAATCGAATTACAATTGGTAGCTTCGTTATATGTGGAGTATTGAAGGCTTAGAAGTCTGGGAACTGAAATTAAAATTCAGGTAATGAAATTTTTTTCTGGATTTTCTGTAAATTCTTATTTCCTCGAGACCACACAATATGTAGTAGGAATACTAAAATCATCCGAATTAGTTACACATATCTCGTAACAATAATACAATAGAATGCTGGAAGTGTTCCTCATTGTTCTGATCGGTGAATTATTTGGCTTTGTAAGATATGGAGATGAAATTAAAGTTTTAAAATCCAGATTTTTGACAGCTGTGAAAGCACGTATACATACAAACTTAGAATACCTTTTTATCTATTTAAATTCGAAGTCATGTTTGTATTTCTCCTAAAACTACTGAAATTTTTGTAGTAATATTAATTTCACAGGAATTTTGTTCATTCATTCAGAGTTCATAACTTTTTTGCAAGAATTTTATTTTGTATAATAAAAAGATAACCATTATTGAATTACACTGTTCTTATATTTGAAGCTAAAAATTTGAGATTAAACTGAGATATCATTTGTATGTTCGGTTCTATTTGAATTGTGCTTTTTTTTCAAAAAACAACTGGTTCATAAGTAATTCAGGAGACATGTGTGGAGTGGATTAGATGGCCTGTTTTGATCCGGATGAACTTGCCGATTTTACCAGACATCAGTGCATAATTAACTCTGATGATGACCTGTGCAAGAAAATATTACGACCACCTTCAAGGTATGATAAAAAAAAGAATTAAATTTTATTTTATTCCATGAATATTAGTTGCAGCTAAAGATTGCAGTAGCATTTTCATTTTCTTATGGAACTTTTCTTGATTACTGTCTTGGACGGGATGCTTGACAAAACTCGTATACCTAAATACCGCATTTCTAAATAGTTCATTCATTTCTAAATAGCAAATAAGTAGTTAAAATAATAAATTAAATTAAATTATCGCAGGTCTAAGATTCAATTTCAGAAAAGCGAAACCTGGTGGTTTACCGTTGAATTTTCGTTCCGCCGATGATTCTGATACGAGTAGTGGAGAGTGTTCTCCACGTTATTTGGTTTGTTGATTCCATAAATTAAAATTGCACTGCAAAATTATATGCTAGCTCTTACTGTTTTATTTCTTAAAAATTTTTAGCAGAGTTTAAATAATGGTAAGTGAAGTGAGATTGAATTCGAATTTAATTTTTGCAGGCTACTGCTGATTACAAATCAACTTACGAATTGCTGCAGGAACGATTACATTTGAGAATTCAGGAAAATGACTTATCAATTCATAATGAAGATAAAGCGGTGAAAAACAATGCAGTTGATGCGTTGCCGGATATATCCGATTCGGAATTTTTTCGGTACACGGACGTATCTTGTATTCCTTCACCACTTCTTGTGAAAAAATCTATTACTGCATTGTAAGATGTTTTTTCTTGTTTAATTATGCTGAGGCAGCTATTTTTATTTGGAAATTATTTTTCATTTTCAGACTTCTGGAAAAAACAGATTTTATGATCAGATCTGATCTGGCAGCATATGCAAAGTTTGCTGCACCGGTAAGTATCTTCTTAAAAATAACTTGACTTTTTTTCCCATGGAAGAATTTGTTATTTTAAGAATATGAGAAATAATGGATCATAAATATTAGCTTATCAGTATAAAGAATCTTGAAAGAGTTTCACTAGATTTATCGTTTATTTTCAATTAGTTAATGTGATGGTCATTCGTAGTTGCGTTGAATATCATAAAATCGTATTGGAATGTCCAAATATGCGTTTCTCAGAAATAAATAAATATTTTGTAAACGATAAAATAAATTTTATTTTTTCGTCTTGTTGCTAAAACAAAATTTATTTTATAATCATTAAGTTATCGATAGCGGATAGAGTTGGTAGAAATCTCACAACTAATTTGATTGATTTGAGTTTGAGTAAGAAAACACAGTTGAAGAATAAATCAGTTATTGCAGAATATTTTCATCTCTTCATCTCCATAAGCTATTTCATTATGCTAAATTCCTGTTTATAGAATATTGAAAGTAGTCGGAAACTATTGGTTTTTTATCCTTTTGCCGAACCTGAACCAGATAATGGTAAATGCTTTTCACTAATTATCTATGCTCAATGTAAAATTTGTATTTCTGATCTCATTGGATTATGTTGCTATGAATATGCTCGGTGTCGAAGAACGAATAATATTGAGTATGCATTTCGGCTTCTATTAATTAATATGAAAGTATTTCGGTCCATAGAGTTTATTTTAAATTTGTTTCATCAAAAAATATGCTTTTAAACTTTGTCAAATATTCTCTTATTAATTTATTATCAGAAGTTTTCTTTATTATTGATGTTATAGTCCGAAAAATCTGTATTCGTATTTCTCTTTTAAATATATTGTTTACGTTCCTGAAACATACGTAATTTTTAATGCTTTAGCAATAAATAATGATAATGATAGATGAGTAATAGTAATGATGGATGAGAGTTTTAACAGGGAAGCTATTACTACAATATCGTAAACTGCAAAAGTTAACAAAAATATCAGATTTATTTTGCATAATCTTAATATGATCATTTTCAGGGAATTATTCTTGATAACTTCTGGTATAAATTACGCTAATTTGAAGTTGGATGAATCATCGAAGCGGAAGTGCATTTTTTAAAATCATAGTTTCTTTATTTGTAGCTCTGTTAAACAGTACTGTTTGTTGATGGCCGAAGAAAATGGTGAAGTGGATCGTGAATTACCCGCAGTTGATGGCCATCGCTTACTGAGTGAGCTTGGCTCATGTTGGTCAACGATTGCTTTAGAGAAACGGCAAAGTCTTAATTGTTTGGGAATAACGAATGTTATTGTGTCAGTTTCTTTGTTGTGTTTTTTTTTTTTTTTGCAATTGTGGAACTTGAATTAGTATTAAATGCAGTTCAGGTATACAATTAGTGGTAAAAAATATGAAATTCCTGTGGATTCATTAGATGTACCCTTGCGATGGCTTCGTGATCAGGCCATTAAGAAGCGTATTAAGGATGAAGGAGAAGAATCCATGGGTGATTGTCCATGTAAGATGTTTCACCTCACTTCTTGTCTTTTTACTTAATTGATTCGTCGATATGGAATTGAATCCTTTATTCAGTGCTAATATTTGCGATCTGCAGTTTGATTTTAATTAGAGTTCTGACTTTATCTGGAATAAATTTTGTTTTGCAGAGTTGAATGAAACACATAAAATATTTTAACCCAATTTTTTTTAGTACGGGAGTATGTTTTGGAAGCTGTGGAACGACGTAATGTTATGCTGGATCTCAATAAGCCAATATCCAGTACTGCTTGCGTGGAATTTCTATTGCTGCGCATAAATAGTTTGTTTAGTTTGGCTTACTTGCAGCATAACTTTTTCGATCGTTCATCATTTGCTTGTTATTCGCTTAAGTACTGTTTGTTTGAAAATAATGTGTATGTGCAATTTTTCTTTCCATACTTTTTCGTTCCTTTTTTTAACAAAAATCTTCTAGGTTCTCGAGGTGATTTTACTCCAACACGCTCTTCAAATTTTGCTCAAAAATATAACTCAATTTCAAAAATTAATAATGATTTGATAAATTCATCAGCAGAACGACGAAAGTATTTTGGTGAATATTAACAAATTTCAAATTTAAGAATTTTATAGTTTTAATTACCGGACAATGTTGAAGTTTGTCTATTTCTGCATGAAAAATGAACATATCAGCATATTACAATTCTTTTTTTGATGTAAAAAATTTGAAAGATATATTTTGAAAGATCGGATCTCTTGTTAAAAATATTTATCCTAATTCAAATTCAATTTTAATCATTTTCCTAAGATACAAAGAGCACAATCGAATTAATGCGACCAGCATTTCAGCACCATCTGCGGATTTCAAAGGTTCATCTTTGGATATCAATGATTCTTTGAGTAATTCGGTTGCATTTTATCTGGTGGAAAAGATCTGTCGATACAAATCTAAGTGGAATGCTTTATTAAGTATGAGTTGCAAATCTTCACTATATTCCCAAGTTTCCGTTTTCTTTTTTAAAATATTTACAGTTTGTAACTTATAGCAAAACACTAATATATGGAAATATTTTAAAAGTCATTTTGTTTTATAGGATTGTTTTGTTCATTGTGAAAAATTTTCTTTCTTAAATTACAAATTTGCTATCCTTTTGTAAATTAGAGCAAGCTATTAAAAAAAATGACAACATGAGTATCTTTAATTTATTATAGCTATTCGAATGGATGGCTTTGAATTAGCACCAAATCAGTTGGATCGAATAAGAAAAAGAAATCCCATGATTTTTTATTCTTCTCCCAAAACTTTAAATGTTACATGGAATTATGTTGGTGGAGTTGAAATCGCTGATCTTTCTAATTGTAATTTTGCTTTCTTTTTGGTAGCCCAGTACTGGCGATTAATAATTAGGAAGTTTTGACATTGCTTTTTTCCTAAAAAAAATAAAACGAGATTTAATTAATATATGTTTTACAAAATGGTTCAATTATTTTACAGCGTGTATCTAGAAAGAACTTGCAATACACGTTCTGAAATGATCCTAAGGCGTGAATCATATACTGCATAAGTTGCCTTATCACTCAGTATGCTCAGAAATTCTTATTTATTGTATTAAACAATTCTGATGGCCTCTGTTTTCAAATTTGCATTATTGCCGTTATTTTTTAATCTAATATTTTGTTCTATTTCTGGATACTTAACTTCTTATTTGTAGCAAAACGAATGGTGAAAATTATTTGGCTCACATGTCCAACTATAAAGCAGCAAACAGAAAAATTACAAACTAGCGAATTAGCTAGTATCACGCGAAATTCATCATTGAGTTTTGATTCAGATAGATCAGCTGAAAGACATGAATTGTTTAGGCGAAAGGTTGGTAATGTCCTGTGATAATTATCTTTCGTTGGATCTATGTTGCAGTACATTTAATGTTGTACTACGTTTGATTTTTTAGTTATGATTCTTTAGCTTCTTTAGCTAGCAACTGATCAATTTCATCAACATCTCTCTTAAATCATTTTACTTTAGTTGTATAATGATGCACGCTGGAAGATATTGAAGTTAGAAGTAGACGTCGATGATGCATGGAGTATTGCGGAGAAGGTTTGAATTTTAATTCATTTTGGAAGATTATAGTGCGATAAAATTATATCGATAAATATTATATGGTTCATTGATAACAAATATATAATAAACAATGGTTAATCACTGATGTAGGGAAATGGCAAATAGCAAAGTTCATTGATATATTATTAAAATTATTGAGTAATTTAGCAAATTATTTGAGTTATAAAGAAATTTAGATACGATCAAATCTATCGTTTTAGAAAATAGTGAAATTTTTTTACCTCAAATGAAATTTGATATTACTCTTAGCTGTCCTTGCAGATAAGTAGTGTAATCGATGATATAAATTCAGCAGTTCGTCAGATTTATAAATATTCAAACGGTGGAACAAAGAAGCCGAAGAAAGCAGCTGCAAAAGCGTTTGGTAGTGACGATGTTATACCATTCGAAGGACAAATAAGTTCTGCAATCCGTAGATTATTGCATTTGACTTCTACAATGACGACAAGTGCAGTTCCTATACTGTTTAAGCTATTGCCGAAACATAATTAATTGTGCTTTTGTGCTTCACTTTCTTTTTTTAATCATTTAATGCTTACCGTAATGTGACTGGTATTATTGTGAGAATCGAAGAATATGGGAAAAGCATTTGCAGCATCTAATCATTTTTATTTTATCGATTGTGAATTCATGTTGTGTTATACAGTATTGCTTAGATATTTTTAATTCTTCCATCTTAGATCCGTTGATTATTGGTGTTACCAAACTTGAAATTTTGACTGTTGATTTCAAATCTTTAAATCGTTTTGATATTAGAAGTTACTATTGCAACTTAGCCATAGAATTTAATGCTAATCTTGCACATCTCAGGATTATGAATCATTTTTGCAGAATTCCTGTTCACA
The DNA here is from genome assembly GCA_029876185.1 of Mansonella ozzardi. Classification (NCBI taxonomy): domain Eukaryota; kingdom Metazoa; phylum Nematoda; class Chromadorea; order Rhabditida; family Onchocercidae; genus Mansonella; species Mansonella ozzardi. The sequence goes on along the minus strand of JARVGP010001523.1, from coordinate 3,174 downwards.
CGAGTCTCTTACGATACAAAATGAAAATGCACAAACTTTTCGCGTTTCGTTTTTTCCGTTAATAAATGTACAATTAATTACCCTGAAGCGCACACAACTACACATAATTCATGCAGTGGTAATCTTTGAAGTATTGGTTTTCACACTTTTCGAACTTTTTGAACTTTTTTTAATATGTTCAATATACTTTTGTTGCACTAAATCATTACATTCTTTAATTATTTGTGATGTTTTGATAGTCAATCGATCAGCGATCAAAATTTCAGTAGCATAAGATAGATGAATAAATATTGCTAAAACAAACATTTCCATTTTTTGCTGGAAAAAATTATACTATCATGAACATATATTTTATCAAAAATCTATGAACATATTTTATCAAAAATCATAGTGTCAGACTGACAGAAAAAAAACAATTAAAAAAGACAGAAAACAATTAAAAAAAATTAATTTCAAAAGGCTTTTTATTAAGATCTATTGCAAATTACAAGTCAACTTTCTTCTACTGTATCTAGCTTTTGTTATACTGCAAATTGATTTCGTGAAAGGTAGACTTTTGAAATTAATTTTTAAACTGATCATTCTAAATAGCAGCCATTCATTGATCGCGTATACCTTTTCCAACATTCGGTATTACAGGCATTTCATTCTTTTTAAGTTTTTAAATTGCCATTTGAAATGCTGCATATGTTTCTGTCTTGTATTCTCATCTTATCTCTGGATACATATTTCTATGTTGGATAATTTCATTTAATGTATTTCTATATGCATTAATGTTTAAAGTAAATTTTAAATAGTTTATGTGTAATGAAAAAATTCTCTTCCGGAGTTTGCTGGATAGAAATCTTCTATCCAACAATATCTTTGTATTATCTGCATGCAATTGTTCTGTAAATCCAGACATTCATTGTATCGTCTGTTATTAGCATCATTCTACATTGGCGTTGTACACAATTTGATTGAATAATGCTATGCTCCTCTAAATGTGCATGCTATGAAGATTTGTTTTTCTTCATGTTACTGATTCCATTCCATTACGTGTTGACATGTGAAGGATTTCTGATACATCCTATTTTTTTTCCTAATTCCAACTTACAATAATTACCGATGAATCCAACTATTCACTGCCTCTTCCTCTGCTTTTATTGTTGTTTGATGAAATAATTATTAGTTTTCATATTCTTTTGTTAAACGAATTACTTGTCGCAAGAAGTCAAGGATTTCTCCTACGAACGAATAATTTTCACCATATCTTTTGTACTATCTCTATTCATAATTAATGTTTCTTTTAAATTGTTGCTTGAACAGTGGACTACTGATCGATCGATTTCTTAAAAAATTAAACTAGTTGAACGGAATCAGTTAACTGAATAAATCAGTTAACTTTACCAAAAATTTACTTTCACATTATTTGTAAACAAGAAATAATGAACAAAAATTTAGGAAATAAAAAAGAAAAGTGTTAAGCTAAATATTAAAATTTTCTATAGCAATCAATACTCATACCCTATGACAGAACCTTTTTTTTTTGAAGTGCTCAAAAATGAACAACAAGAAAGAAGCTATCATAATTTCGCCGAGTATTGCAAAATATTATAATGAGTTGACAAATATGAAATTTTGCCTTTACAGCGCAATTTGCGGTAATTTTAGAAAACTATTCTGTCAAACCCAACCTCATTCAATTTTTGTTTATTCAAATATAATAAAAAAACAGTAAGTTCAAATTTGGGCAGCATCTGATACCTCACAATTTTTTTTATTGTTGGAGATTTTAGAGAAGGATAATTTCACTGAATGGAACTAATAATCATTTCAACCTAATAGGATCCAAAAACAATTAAAAATTTGTTATTTGCGGACGTAAACATAAAACAGACGGAAGTAACCGTTGAACAGAAAAGATTTCGCAAAAAGATTTTGGTATTCGCGCAAGACTACAATTAATTTTTTTTCGTACAGGGCTACAATCACCTTTCAATACTCTCTCTATAACCTGGATATATATATATATAATTGTAGTCTTGCATATATAAATATATATATCTATATACATATATATATATATATATATGAAAGAAAGATAATTTGACAGAAAGACTGCTTGTTTATAAAAAAATTTTAAAACTTTTGACGCTGTTATTTTCTGTAAAAGTGAATGAAATAGACTGAGTGAATGAAATTTGTGAAAGAAAGACAAACGGTATGAATTGGATTGCATTTATAAGGATTGTATCTATAAATGAAAAGCCAAATTTTACAAGTGATGTGAAAGTAAATTTTGCTAAGATAGGATAAGATTATTAATTAATAAACTTTTGGAAAGGTTTTGGATCAAATTATTAAATTAAATTTTCGGGAAGCTATTTGTTAAGAGATTTAGATGAATAGATTCAAAAAAAATGATGTTATATTTTAGCATTTTTAAAATGTTTTCGATGAAAAAATAGAGTGCGATGAAAATTTTATATTATTTCATCAAATATGAAAATCGAAAAAAAATTGAAGTTGATTTCAAACTTAAGCATAAATGACACAACAATCAAGCACTGAAAAATGAAATTTAGAAAAGTATTTATAAAATGTTATCCATTTAGAAAATTTGCTTTTGAAGGATTTTTTCATTGTTGAAAATTTCAGTTCTATTTTTCGAATTCAACAATTTGACCATTCCAAAGACTAGCTCAAATTTAAAATTCATTAAAGAATTAATGACATTGTTTGTATGATTCATGATACGACTAATTAACATTTACTTGTATCACAGAGTTTGATCGAACCTTCCCCAATACAAATAACGATGGCCTGATAACAACAACACATATGCACATATACATAAAAATACACATATACGTACACACGCAACCGGTCGGCTTATATGAAATTATATAAAACTTATATGAAATTCTAACACAAAAGATCCACCTATTAATTCATTGAAGCATGACTACAAATTAAATTTTTACGGTGTAGGCGGAGCAGCTATTATGGCGATTGAGAGTTTTGATATAGCTGCTCCGTCTCCGTCTACACCGTAAAAATTATAATTGTTCTGTAATTTTCACTATTTAGTTGAATTATTTAAGCTGAAATCTTCAGATATTAATACAGTCAGTTATTATTCGTTTCTTCTTGATTGCCTGCAGTACATTATACATTATCATTGAATTCGTC
>JARVGP010001522.1:0-15668 GCA_029876185.1 Mansonella ozzardi | reverse complement strand
TTTTTTTTTTTTTTTTTTTTAAACATTTAACGACTTTTTGAAATCGTGCCATCCTAATCTTCAACTTCAATCTGGAACAATGCCCAATTTTTTAATCTTGACTTTTTGTTCAATTGTTTTAAACGTAACATAAATATGAATGAAATCATTATGTTGAATATCTTAAGATTTCGGCTATCTTACTTATAATATGAAATGAAATTTTATTGTTTGACAATCTGATAACTTTTACTAGTACATACATTACATTTATACCGAGCGAACACTGTTGATTAATTCTAAATGAGGCTGAATGTGAATAAATTCTTATTTAACTAAATTCAATTTACAAATTTTTTGCTTCAAATCTGTTGCTTCTAAGATTTCTTGTAACTTTCCCGAGATTAACATTGACATAACAGACAACCCATTAGCACTTAGCCTTATTTAGAACTAACCAATACTGCCTGCCCGGTTTGGATGTAATGCATGTAATGCATGCAGATTACAGATCATTTAAACTGGCCTAATGGGGTTTCCAACAAAAATTAATCTGACCATTAATGAACTTTGACAGATTTATTTATATTGTAATAATAAAAGAACAGAAGACCTAGCAAATTTTGAAAATCTTTTTTTTTTTTTTTTGAACATTAACTCCATAATTCGAGTTTCACTCAAAAGAACGATTTCAGTTAAATGCTTCTTTTTTTTAGATTTTTAAATAATTCATCAGTTTACCGATCTCCTCATTACATACAAATTTAAATATAAGGCTTTTATTTGAAACGAACAATTTTGTAAATTGTCTAATTTAATTCATTCTTTCATTAATTTACTAATCATTGCAACAAATATAGTAAAATTAGCCATGAAGAAGCAGAACAAAAGTGATAAAAAATAGAGCCTGAACTAATACAATAAAAGAAAGTCTCATTAATCCATCTTTTTCATTTGTCCCCATAGTATTTTTTTAATTTGCATTGAAAGACAAACAGGCTCATTATCTTTGAAGAAAATCAAAAAGAGGAGTGAAGATTTGAAGGCTCATTGTTTCCTCATTCCATCCTTTCTGCTATTTCATATTTTCAAAGTCAATCTTCAGTATGACTCTTTTATAGCCCAGGCCTAATGGTAAGATTACTCTTTTCATAAACATTTTTTTCTTTTTTTTTTTTATAATAACAAACAGTTAGTTTGCTTTACGTCATAAATATCTTCTTCTTTTAATACTTGCATTATTTTCATTTCAATTTCATCTTTTCTTATCTCTCAAAAAAGAAAAAAAATTTAAGAAATTCAATAATTAAATTTATGCTTATTATAATTTCAAATTTTTAAAGTAAAATTTTTTTATTTTCAATTTTTGTACTATTCTTTTCTGCACACAAATTCTAAAAATTATTATTATATATAGAATAAAAAATGTTATATATAATAGGAAGTGTTTCGTTGTAGAAGCAAATATTTACTTTATCATATCAATGATACAAATTAATCTGATCCATGATATCCATGTACTTCTTAACTAAGATGTAATGAAAACATGCGACAATGTTTGTTATGAAAGCAAAAATTGATCTGATATGATATTCATAACAGTTCGTAATTAAGATATGTAATGATGTTTGCTATCAGAGTATGATTGATCTGATATGATATCCATAACATTTCGTAANAGTTCGTAATTAAGATATGTAATGATGTTTGCTATCAGAGTATGATTGATCTGATATGATATCCATAACATTTCGTAATTAAGATATGTAACGATGTTTGCTATCAGAGTATGATTGATCTGATATGATATCCATAACATTTCGTAATTAAGATACGTAACAAATGTTTATTATCAGAGCGCAGATACAGATTGATCTGATATCAAATCACAACATTTCACAGCTGGGATGTATGATGATGTTTATTGCAATAATTGAAGCATTTTAAATGATGAATTTTACAAATGCTTATGTACAACTCTTTTTTAATGTTTTTACTTCGTGTTACATAGCTTTCGTTTACATGCAAAAAAAAATTAGGCGTATCCGCCCGTTCATTTTATATTAAACATTATGAATGCTATTTGCATGCTTAAGTATTTGATTTGCATTGATGTCATTTTCTCCTCATTCTTGTCAGACAAAGCTGTGATAATATTATTAAGCCTAAATACAGCTTTCATCATTATATAACTTTTTTCTCCGGGAAATTTTTAGTCGATTAATATCTTCATCTCTTTTACCACTTTTTTTTCAGGCTGTATTCATATATATACATTGTTAATCAATCTCTTTGAAATATTTACATAGAATGATGAAATTTATATAAACTTATGTCTATGTAAATTAATAATTAATGATAAAAAAAGAACTACAATGAAAAATGGTTCAGTTTTTCAAATTATCAGTTGAAATAAATGTCACAGTGATATTACAGTAACAAAATGCTTTAATAACTTGTCCGATAGTTTTAGTGATTTTAAAGAAAAACAGAAAAGAAAAACGAAAAGAGCATTAAATTAACTTCAATCTGACATGAAAAATTTAACAGAAAAAAAAGGGCCCAATACAAAAAGCATGTAAGGATATGGAAGCATCAGTAAGCACCTGATCATTGCAATATAATTCAAATAACTGTTGAAAGTGAAATATCTGATTGAGATCTTTTGGAATCATTTTACTATAGATTATTAATTTCAAATTAATCTGAAATTAATTTAGCACTTTTTTCTGCATTTTTTTTTGTTTTGAACCGCTGAAATAACATATAATTTATTAAAGCATATTGTCACTGTATCTCACTGTGACATTCATTTCAACTGATAGTTTTACAAAGTTCAACCATTCCTTTCTTATATTAACTCATTTTTTTTGAGTTAACTTTGAATTTTTTTTATTACAATTTTTTTTCAGATTATTAGAAAATTTTCTGTAAATTATTTTATAATGATTTTTTTTAAATGTTCTACTCTATAGTAATTTTTTGCAATTTGTTTTTTTGTTTTAAAGCTAATTGTAATACTTTTTAGTCTTTCGATATCTAATTGCTGCTAATTGTTCTAATAATAATTATAGAGTAAAATATAGGATTGCAGCAATACCTTTTGATTATATTCTTCAAGTTTCGTTAACACTTTTTTTAGCAATAATTAGAACAGTTTGCTGTTTATTGCTATTACTTTTTTTTCTTCAGATTACTGAAAATCCCTTGCAAATTGCTTCTGTGTAATAAGGCTTGAAACGAAAAAAAGGCCTTTTGAAAAGGGCCTTCTTCATTTATATTATTTATTCTCAGAGTATTATTCTAAGCATAATGCGATTTTATTATTTTTCAATGGAATAGCAACCAATAAAATGACTTAAAAAACGACTTAAAACGGATTCTTTACGTGATAATCGATTATTATACCATTATGATCATCCATTTAGTGCATATTTAAAATTTGAGTCATCAAATGTGACTTTGAAAAAATGCCATCTGCAACAATTCGATGTCATTTTGCAGTCGTTTTTTTTCCATTTCAAACTTCGAAAGTCTCATCATTCATATTTGAAATGATCAAATTATTCTACTGGTCCTAGCATTTTATTCCCAACATCTTACTTAATCCAATACTTTTTTTTTTTTGTCGCTTTATGTAAATTTTATCTGCAGGAAATTTTCATTTATCTGTTTTCCTTTGTGTTATTTAGGAATGTCATAATCTCCAAAAAAGTTCAACCAAGTATATTTACAAAAGCAACTGTTGAAGGAATAATTTAGCATTCATAATTTTACAAAATATTTTGATGTCATTGCTAACTAATTAATTGTAACTAAATTTCTAAAAGAAATTAATTTTAGTATCATATTAGGATTATTTGAATAATACAAAGTTAATAGTTTGGAAAAAATGATATATTTAAAATCGCATATATTATCGCAGATAAGATTATTCATTTAATGCTTCCTTGTTCTATTTACTAACTTGTTAAAACTGAATAATTTATTAAATTATTTGCAGCTAACTCATTTATCCTTTATTCAATTAAGCAATAAATAAAGTTACGTCGATTGTTAAACAATCATAATTTTTGTTTATTGTTACCAAATATGTTCCAGAAAAATATTATCAGTTTCATGGTAGCATTTATATTTAATTTTTGGTCGCTATCATGAAATCACTCAAAATTGTTTCAGATTCTTGAGCAAAGATTTTTTTTTGATCCATAGAAAATGAATTGAGAAATAATGGATGTTTGTAAAAATTATGGTGATGCAGTTATTCTCAAACATTACGATTATGAATTTTAATTGGGAGAAATCGGAATTTAGGAAACGCCAAAAAGTTGTCAATTTATCCTTGCATGAAAATTTAGAAATTTAGATTTCCTGATTTTCAAGTAAGAAAAAAAAACAATTTGACATCAGAATGTAACAATAATCTGAAACGGTTCAATTATAATTTTTGCTAAAAGAGTTTCTTTTTCATGACTTTTTATTTGGAAAAAATCGAAATCCAGGAAACATTCAGAAAGCCTTTAATTTAGCAGTCTATTATTTTTTGACTTATTTTAAGTAGGCAGTAAGAAAAGAATAATTTTTGAGTGAAAATTTGGTATAATTAGGGTGTACAATTTACAAATACAGATTTTCTAAAATTCTAGAATTTAACGGTAAGCGAAAACTTCGTTAATTTTTCTAATAAAATGAATTGAGCACTTTGGAATTTTTAAAATTATTTAAATTTTAAAAAAAATTTCAAAATCAATTTTTTAAAACCGGGCTCTTAAAAAATTTTTCCAGGATGATAAAGTAAAGGTATTGTTAAAGCTAACAAATTTGAAATTAGCTGAAATCATCAATAAACTATGACACAAAAAAGTTCACAAAATTGAAATTGCAAAAATTGCATATATTTGGTAAGATAAAATTTTACTTATTCATTTTTTTGCCTACTCATCGATCTTTTTGAACGAAACTAATTTCGACTTTGGCTTTTTTACCTAACAGCTGTATTCTTTTATTGATCTTTGTTCCAATGGAAATCTTTTTGTCTTAATTGTTAAATTTATAGATAAATCATGTTAAATTTATTGTGGTTTTGCTTCATTTAAAATACAATGAATTTTTCCTCAAGGAAATATTTTAATTGCTTTCAGAAATTATTTCGTCAAACCAAACATTTGGCTTATGGCTCCAAAAATTGCACAATGATCAAAAATGAGTCAATTTATCTCAATAACAACTGAAACGTTCAAAAAACAAAAATTTCAATTCTAGTTTAAAAAATTCAAAAGATTTTAAGCTCTAACTTTGTAGCGCTCGAAAATTTTAGCTATCTAAAAAATTCTGTTTAAAATGGCTTTCCTCATGATGCATTTATTTAGCGTTAGAGAAAAACCGACATCTGCTATTCGTCGTTGCATTTTTTCTTTTTTTTCCTTGTAATGATGATGATGATGATAGTGATGATGATGATAAATTTAAGTCTTAAAATTTATTTACAAAATAAAATTTTTTTTATCAGTTACAAATTTCTGTAAAGATTTTCTTTTGTTTACATTTTTAAATGAAAAAAAATATATCTAAAATTATTCAAAAAAAAAATCAGTAATTTTTGATAATGATTATAGTCAATCAATCTGTTTATCGGTTTTTTTCTTTACATCAGAATTCCATCTTCATTTCTATCAGGAAGCAAGGAAGCTGAAGATACAATTTGACATGTAAAAATTAGTTAGAATGGAGAAATGAACAAAGCAAACAAACGAACGGACAGACAGACGAATGCCATATGTGAAGCAGACATTTTTAATTTAATATAATCTTTTAATAAATCAAAAAAAACAAAAAAAAACGATTTATAACAGTAAGCAAAAAAAAGAAATTTATTTAGAATTAATAAATTTAAATTTTTCAAGTTAAATTAATTAGAAGGAAGAAATGAACGAAAAACGAACAAAACGAGCGAAAAAACAGACTTATATCACTCCAATATATGAATAATTAGTAACTGAATAATTAGTTATGAAAAATTATCACTATCATTTGTTTCAGCAATGATAAATTTTGATTTTATTTGTTTTAATGTAATGGAAATGAAATATTCGGAATTATCCAATCGATATATTTAAACAAATTTAAATTTCATAAAAAAATGGAAAAGGAAAAAAATAAATAAATTTGTAGAAATGATCGAATTTGGAAATTTTCTAAGTCTTTGTTTTTATTAAGAATTTTTTTTTTGAGAAGGAGTCGGCTACTGGAAACTTTTAATTAATTAATGATTGTGGTAATTTTTATTTTTGTGGATTTTGAGTGGTTTTTTTTTCTTTTGAAAATTCAAGAAAATTAACCGAACAAAAGTAGACTTAATGAATAACAGATAGTGGTTTTCTTTTTTTTTTAAAGATGAAATAATAAGGTGAATATCTAAGAAAAATAATTCGATACAAAAGTTTCAATTAACAAAATTCTTAATTAATTAATGACTGTCATGGTTTTTGACTATGATAATAATAGTGATAGCGAAATGCATTTTCCTCTGTTAATATTAATGATTAACCTTTTAGTATAACTTTATTTAACTTCAATAATACTGAGTAGCAAAGCTTTTATCATTTTTTTTATAAATTTTACCAAATAAAATTTATAAAAAAAATGAAAGCTCTTATTTGCAATTTTTTTTTGAGCAAAAATGAATTTGTTGAATTGAAGCTAATTTTAAATTTAAACAAATCTATCTCGCTTACCCTCTTTCTCTCTCTCTTTCTCCCTTATAGAACATTTTACTATTTTCATTCTAAAATAGCTAAAATCAACATATTAATAATAATAGTAATAGCAAGTAAGTAATTTGACATTTGTAATAGTAATAGTCATATCAGTAATAGCCTGATACAAAATGCCAATCAAAAATCTATATTACGACCAATCTTTAGGAATATAGATTAATAATATATGAATGCAATTGCATTCAAACTTATACATTATTTTTGATGATTTATTCCCGAAAATATCACTTAGTGCAAAAGTTATTTGGACATGATATTTATGATCTAACGAGCATCCTGAAACAAATGTCATTTTCATACATTTATATGTCAAATTGCATTTTAAAAAAAAAAAGGCATCCGTAACACGGATCTATCTATCCTAAAATATTAATAACCTTTAGCTTAATGCTAACCGAACTCGAGCAAATAAAAAATGTGTTAGAAGCTAAAATAATTTAAATCTTCGTTTTATTCTTCCATTTTTTTCATACTGTATATATGTCAGATATGGTTATTTGTAAAAATTGATTAAATTTTGAATTATAAAAGCTTTCTTTTGTCAACTTTCTTCTTTAATTGATTTTTCGATTTTTTACTTTTTTTTTATTAAATTATTAATATTTAAAACAAATTAACAAATAAAATCTTTTAATGGAAAAAACAATTCCGAAATAGAACTTCTTGTAGGTTTTTTTTTTCTTTTTTTTTAAACTCATACTGTTTTTCGGTATCGTCTACTACCTGAATACGTTGACAAAAAGTGTAATGAAAAATTTTTTACTTAATGCTAACTGTGTAGTATTTAGTATTGTAATATTGAAATCAAGAACTTGTCATTACTATCCGTCGATGCAATCCAAATTTTCTTGCCTTGATTTTAGTTTGTAAAAAGTGATGAAAATTGCAAAGTGGTGCAGAATTGGTTCTGCTCCACTAATCTGATGTAGTCTTTAAACATGATTACAGGTCATTGGCTTTCTTACCAGTTATAATAACTTGGTTAAAAACATCTTGGTAACATTTGTGTTGAAACAATATAAGTTCATCCATTGAAATATTGCGGATAAATAAGATTATCAGCAATACATTTTGTAGATAAAAGGTACAGCTGATATAGGTTGTGCTTTCCATCTTGCTAGGCATACTTCCCATTTAAGTCTTATATGCAAATATAAGCCTATATACAGATGTGCCAAATTATTCTTTTACTGAAACTAGCAATTAATTTTAATTGATTTAATTTTAAAATTGTTGGCTACAGATGAAAACATAAACTAATCACACATTTATCAAGTTATACAGATTTTTTTCTTTTACTTATAAATTTCAACTTAAGATGGTTGCCTTTGGTGGTTAGACTAAACCATTAATAATCTATATATCTTCCATTCTAGAATTCGCAACATATGTTATCCGGTCTATTTTCAACATATGTTTCTTACTCAGGCGAGCTACAGACGGTCGTGTGGACAGTCTTCAGGAATGCAATCTTCTATTACTGCTGTTGCGTTCCAGAAAATTAATGATGAAACATCTATGTTTCATTTTTTTTCTTAGAAATATTTATGTATCATTTTTTTCTCTTTTTTTTTGAGAAAATTTTCACTTATAACTCAAAAATTTTAAAATAACATTTTGAAAACATTTTAAATTGCTATTAGTCTAGAATCCGAAAACTAGCAAGCACTTTGAAAATGAACTCATCGGTGAAATGAAGCAATTTAGCGGTTTTTATTTTTGATTTATCCGTTTTGTTCGAATTTTGTTGAAAAATGCATTTTTAAACAAAAGCAGAATTGATAATTAATCCAACGAATATATGATTAAAAAATTTTTTTTTTTAATTTTTTTTCAACTTACAATTTTTGAAAATTTTTTTTCACTACATAAAATTCATTTTACCCATTCATCAGTTCATTTTATTTCTGTTTTAGTAAAAATAAAATTAAATATGATTAACTGTCAAAGATTTTCAATTTCTTAACTTTCTATTTAATTCATTGTAATTTCATCTACCTGTATCTGTTTCCTTTTCTGTCTTTAAGCAAAACGGGATTTTCAGTTAATTATAACTGTGAAATTTTTCGAAAATCTTGAAAGAGTTGTGCAGGAAGTTAGAGTAGTGACAGTTGAGATAGAAAAATAGATATGCTTATAATAAAGATTTGATAATATCAGTGATAACTTGTGCTGCTTACATTGGGCTTATTATTTAAGCTTATTTGCAGGTTTCTTTTCTAATTGTTGCTAAGTAATTATCCATTTGATAGAATTGAAAGTTGACAAAAAAAAAAATTAGTTACAAATCGTAAGTTTACGATAAATTTATGAGTGTAAGAAGAGAAATTTAGAAAAAATTTGTAACTGAGCGTGAAGTGAAATATCTGAAATTGGAAATTCAATTTAATAATAAAAATATGATTGCTAATATGACTAGTAATCGGTACTACCGGTTACTGTTTTTTTACAATATCACTGTTATCATTTGTTATATTATAATTATTAAAGTATTATATAAAGTATAATTAATATAATTATTTGTTAAAGTAATTAATATTAAAGTATTAAATTATTCAAATTCTATGGATTACTTAAATTTTCGAAATTAAAAAATTTCGCATTACTTCGATATTGAAAAAAACAGATTTCATTTCATACTTAAAATTCCATTTCATATTTACATTTTATATTTTTGAAGTCCCATTTCATATTTAAATCAGAATGAATGATAGGACGATATATTTGATATTAGATTTTGATTTTTCATTATTTTTCACATTTGATATTTATTATTTTATTGTTTGTACAATAATTTTTAATATCTTCACCATCGTTTTAAATACATTTCAATTTTTATTAAAATTTGCTTTGATTCAAATTAAGTTTTAATTTGAATTAATAGCTAATTTTGAACCATTAAATTGTTTATTTTAAGATTGCAATTTATTGGATACCTGAGACAAATTCGTCGCTATTAATAATTTGGAAATAATAGTGATATTATCATTATTATTATTATTATTGTTCCAAGTATCATCGTTCATCAATGCGAAGTGCAAAGTAACAAGTAAGATTTCAATTTATAGCACTTTCTTATTCAGCAGTTAGTTGTGTGTCATCAGCTTCAGTAGAAGTTAAAAATTCAATTTTGATTCTCATTTCATTTTGCTTTTTTCCTCTTCATCATTTCCCATCTTCCTTTCCTCTTTAGTTTTATTCCTTCTCTCTTTTTTTTCTGTTTTTTTAATTTTAATTTGCAAACTAACAAAAATTTTCATATATCTTTTATCTATCGCATTTAATTCAGTCATTCTAAATATTAGCAAACATTTTTTATGTTATGATATATATATATATATATATCAACATATAAGTTACTTATAATTTAATTTTTCAAATAAATGCACACATACACACACACACACACACACACACACACACACACACACACACACATCGATAATTATCACCAGGAATCATAATTATCGGGTTACGGTACCGCATCATTCTTATTCCTTTCATCTTTAATCATCAGTTAACATAATGAAAACAACAAATGAAATGTAATTAGCAAATTCACATTAAAGTAAATGGCAGGTTATCGATTACATCATTAGTTCTTTCTTTTTTTTCTTTCCTTTACAGTTTCCCATTTTATTCTAATATATTTTTCATTACTTAGCGATGATACGAAGAATTGCTTGATGAATTGTTTAATTTTTTTTTTTTTTTTTTTTTGATTACTAGTCATTAATTTTTTTCCCCCAAATTTTAAACGAGTTCTTTTTGGACTTTCGGCATATTTTAAAGAATTACTGATGAAAGAGAAGATTTGTTGAATTCAAAAATTATCAAAAGTTTTCGAAAGTTTTCGAAAGTTTTTTTTTTTGTAGAGAAAATATTAGTCTTTTTTTGCTTTTATTACAAATTGCTAACAATAACTAAGAATATACCGTTTAATGAAAATGTATTGTATGATAAGCAATGAAAATTTGATTTAAAAAAACAGTCTAAAATAATAAAAGGCCTAATACAATCAACTGCATTAACATGTATTGTATTAGTAATATTATTTTGAGAATTTAAAAGAAAAAAGAAAGAAAGAAAGATAGAAATTTAATAAATTTAAAATAGCTATTAATAGCAATTTCTTTTTAAATCCCCAAAATGATATTACTAATATTAAAATGGATAGAATGCTTTGTTTCTAATTTAGTATTTTTACTCTAATATTAATTAAAAATTTTTTGAAGAAAATTTGTAATTTATAATTAACATTGGTGAGGAGTAATAGAGAGGTAAATTATTATAATTATTGTTTAAATTAATGACTATTAAGTTAAAATTGAATTCAAAAATTTTTGAATAATTTTAAAGCAAAGGGCTAATGCACTTATGAAAAATGCACTTTGACAAAAAATATTTTGATAATACATTTTTTTTAATTATTGATATTTTTTAAAGTGTAAAAAAAAGATGAAAAATGAGCTTCAGACTGGCAGCAAATAATTGTTTTGTTAGCGCTAATGTGATTTTTTGAAATTTTAAATAAATCTTTTTTGAAACCTAAGCATTCAGAAGGTTAGTAAAATAAAATTTTAAATTGAAAATTTTCAAACGAATAGATTATTCGTGGAATTTCATTTATACCAATTACTTACCTCAATATGCAAAAGTAATAAAAATTGAATTTTGAACAGAACTAATATTAAAATGCGAAAATTCTATGATTAAATGCTTTTTTTTCTGAGAAAATTTCTTGAATTAATTTTTTCTTTTTCCTTTCATTAAAAAATTCTAAAATACAATTTTATGAAAAAATCAAAAAAACAAAAGCAACTTTTAAGGATGGAAATAAGTCTCCAAGTAAGGATCATTGTTGCTGCTAGTGATTTATACGACAACCATTCATTGATAATTTTTCAGGAAATTCTAGAAAATTGTTGCTATTCATTTGCCATTGCTAAAATATTTATCTCTTTACTATCGTCACAAAAAGCTCATTCATTCACATCGAATCATTTTGCTTATAATTATTCTTTTCCTATAAGCAATTTATATTTTTACCATAACTTATTGAACTTATCACTTTCTCCATTTCCTTAAGGACATTCAGCAAAATACTTAATCATTAGTTTTTCAAGTAATGATAAAATTAGCATCGTTAATTGCAATTATTCAATGCTAATATTTAAAGTTAAAAGGTGAAGAAAAAAAAAACATTGAAGTAAAAAATATTTGTTAAATATATTATACATATTAGATGTACATTTCATTCAGAGTTTGAATTAAGTAAAAGTAATGAATATAGCAAGACGGTTAAATTGCTTTTCAAAATGTTTATAGATTAACTTTTAATAAAAAAAAAAATTTTAACAATTAGTAAAATAAAAATATTTTACAGTAATTTATTGTACAGGAATATTACATGCGTTAATATGAATCAAAAAGTAATATTTAATGCTTGATTTGTGATTACTATTAAATTTTGAAGAATTTAATATCAACATTCTTATCAGTATTATCAATACCAATGTCACTGCTTCTCTCATATTATCATCTCTTATCAATCAAGCATTTCATTTGGAGTTAGACATTGTTTTTTTTTTTTTTCACTTCATTTCTATCGAATTCAATCACTTATCAATGCGCTATGTTATTAAATTGTTTATTTAAATCAGCAGTTTGTAAATTTAACGCTTAGTTACACATGTGAAAATAGCGAAAGAAGAAAACAGTAATATGATAAGGATTAATTCATAAGAGTATGATAAAATAAATGTAATAGAATGACAAAAAAAATCAACTTTTAAAGTTAATTAAAATCTTTGCATTTTGTCATCATTTACAATTGCAGGTAAATCCATATCTAGCAATTTTTATCAATTTTTTTTTCATAAGGGAAATATAAATTTTGAAATATACTTTGCAGTATTTAAAGAAAAATTTGAAAAATTTCTCGATACAAAAAAAAAGTAATGAATTAATCCTTCATTTGTTACATTGAGGCGTGTAACGAGTATCGTAAGTCTATCAAATATTGCTAACCAACTGTTTCATTCAACAAAATTTTCTCTTTTTTTCGTTCAAATTTTGAATCATTGAAAAGTTCTTTTTTTTTCTTAATTTCCGAAAAGAAAAATTAAACAAATTACTAAAAGGAATTGCTTACCTTTTTTTTCCCGTGCCATAATTTTAAAGGGTAATTTTGGTTTCATATTTCTGTGTGTTGCCCTTAACTTTCAGAAGAAAAACTCTGATAATTTGATTTTAAAAATGCTCAAAAGGGCTTCAGTATCAGGAAGTGAAAAATGGCACATTATCGAGATGGCAGTTTACGGTTTCCATTTCCTATGGGCAAAAAAAAAAAAAATTATTAAAGTGTTATCAAATCGCACTGAATAAAAAGTTTCCTTTCACGATAAATTTTTGATTAATGTAAGTTCAGTTCTGTATCCTGTATTTTTACTGAAAAGTATTTGAATTAAGAATCTTTTGGACAATGCAAAAAAATTATTACAGTTGAGGAAATGATTGAACGAACTCATCTTTTCTATCATTTATTCATTTTTTTTAATTGAATTAATTAAAATTCTTGGAGTTTTAATTTCAATTTGAAATTTAATTCTCTCCCATTGAGTGGATATAATAAATGAATGTATTTGAATGCATAGCTTCATCAAATGGTTTTTTTTTTTTTTCGCAAAATATTCCAAAAAATTCATTGGTTGCAGTCTTCTCATTCTTAAGGGTTTTTTTTTTTCTTTGCTTTTTGCCACACATTCTTTCTGTGATTACATGCTAGAAGTGATCGGTGTAAAATGCCTTAAGCCATGAAAAGTTAATTATCAAATTATTATGATCATGAAAATTTACAAAGTTTAGATTATCAATGACTCAGATTCTCTTTTCTTTTTGCTGTCGCATTTTTACCAATGTTCCAACATGTTTTGACAATTTTTAGCCATACTAAAACTACGTATATAAATAAGTTCAAGTTGAAGCCATGGGCTTTTAAAATATTTCGAAAAGTTCGTTCATTGTTATCAGGCAGGAAAGCAAATTCAAAATTCAAAGTTTTAAATTGCTTCTCTTATGGCATATATATTATATGGTTAACACAGATACAATTATTCAAACACAGAATTGAACTGAAAACGAAATATCATTCATGTTCTTTTTATTTACTTTTTAAGCAAATGCTTATCCTTTCCATCCTATCAAATTTCCTTATTTTCTCGTCCTTTGATTATCATAACCATAATCATTATCATTATCATTACCATCAACATCATTATCATCACATCAGTATCATTATCATTACCGCTATTTTCGGTAATTTTATTCCAATCAAAAAATTATCATCAGTTCCGTTTTCAATTTTCATCACTATATTATTTAGTTCATTTGCAGTTTTATCAGCTTAGTAGAAGCCTAGCAAAAAGAAACTTCGTTTTAATTCTTATAAAAAACAAGAAATACTGGAACAAAGAAAAACCTTTAGAATGAAGTTAAAAAAAAGGTCATTGTTATTCAATGAGGGTAATATTTTCCGTTACACTTACAATAATGATTACATTTTACTGTAAAAAAATTTTTAAACCCATAAAACATTTATGATAACCATAAATTTCTGGATAATAATCACAAATTTCTGGATAACAATCATAAATTATCCTTTTTTGAGCTATGAGATTCCGGACTTTATTGATTATTTAATTCATTCTATAACCGATAATGAATAATAATTGGATATTAGAAATATTTTAATGCATCAATAAACTTGAAAAAACATTTCAGAACACTCTTTGCTATTTTTGACATTTTTCCTTTTGCTGTCCAAATTTTTCCGAATAGAATTGCAAAAGGAATTTAAAACTTACAAATTCATCAATGTTCCATGCAAAACTTTCAATTTTTTTTTGCATGACAACAAAACTTACGACATATAAGCTGCATGAAATTTTAAAATGATAGAATGATTTGCTTAATGAATATATTTCATTAAAAGTTTACCTGGGTAATTTGATAGATAAAAATTAATTTCATTATCAGACCAATGCAAATTATTATTTGTTTTGCAAATTCACCTGTAACACTGTCTTTCTGTTCTTCCATATTAATATAAATGCAAATAATAAAAAAGACATTCTCTTACATCACTACAATATCTCAGTGTTTCCAATAGATAATTTTATAAATGGTAATTAAAAATTTTTGCATTTTTTTAATTTTGTATTTTCCTATGTTTCCTACTGTAAAAGAAACAAAACAAACGAAAAAATAGTAGTAGCAAAATGTAGAAAACAAAAAAGTAAAAAAAATTTTATAATTCAAGTGTTTGCAATTTCAAACAATTTGCTTAAATTTCTTTTCACTTTTTTAAGTCACCAATAAAAGCGTATCAAAATTTCATGGAAATAAATTGATTAATGAAATGTTTTCATTATCATTCGATGGTACAGGTTTGAAATTGATGAAGAGAAGATATGAGAGAGGAAAAAGATTCGTTTATCAGATATGTTGCAGTGGAAAAAAAGAAAAAAAAAATGGGAAATGAAAATAGCAAATAGACCGATATGGCCCGATCAATCTTTATACTGCACCACAGAGATTGAAGATAAAAAAAATTCGCAATTTCCTATTGCATTTCCTCTTTTGCCAACATTTCTTAGAGCTTGCAATTTTTTGGTTTTTTTTTACTTTTTTTTTTTTTTTGGTTTGACAACTTAAACAGCAACATTCATTCTTTGGGACATTATTACACGTTGGCCGAAATTTAATGGGACAATTATGGACAAACTTCGTGGACAAAAGTGATAAAGACTTCATGGATAAAACTGATAAAGACTTCGTGGACAAAACTGATAAAGACTTCGTGGACAAAACTGATAAAGACTTCATGGACAAAATTGATAAAGACTTCATGGA
>JARVGP010001521.1:0-14309 GCA_029876185.1 Mansonella ozzardi | reverse complement strand
TGTGTGTGTGTGTGTGTGTGTGTGTGTGTGTGTGTGTGTGTGTGTGTGTGTGATAATTGCGTATATGTTTAATGACATTGGTAACATTGATTATCAGTTTGATAAATGTTACTATTAAACTTCCAGTTCCCATCTTTATAGTCTTTTGGCCCTTTAGTAATATATATACATAAATGCTTCTTCTTTATTCGTTATTCCAATTCTATTATATATCATTTTATTCTTGGCACAACTAATTTTCTGGCTAAAAATGAAGAAAATTGACGATAAATATTTCAACAGTAAATAGTCAAGAAGAAAAAAAGTTCGAGAGATAAACAAGAATTAAAATGGAAGTTTTTTTTTTTTTTTGTTATATGATATAAATGAATTGATACTGTGGGATGATGTATAATTGAGCAATGAAAGGTAAAACAAAAAGGAGAAAAGTTTGAAAATATTTGAAATAGTTGTTGTGGCTGTAAAATGCTGATGGATTGGAAGTGAATGAAAGAGATCATGATCGATGCAGGAGAAAAAGAAGAGTGAAGGAAAAGTTTGTAGATTTAAGAAAGCATTCACAAATTGAGAAACAATGAATTCCACTCGTCGTAAAATCACAAATGATCGCAAATAAGGTACTGATTATTAAAGGAAGGGAACAGATGGAATGGGCAGTAAAAGCAAAATGGTTGGTTGAGGTAACATCTGGACGAAGTGTTTGGCTACCATTTGTCCACTACTACTACTCTTCAAATATTATCTATTTAGCGCATTTATTATCCCGGTTTTTTTTTTTGGCTCAAATATCCGATACTAAGTTTTTTATTGATGTCCACTTTTAATAAAATGCTCCACATCCTGGAACGATAAATATACGTATGGATTGGGTATACTCAACAGCAACTTCTCACTGTTTTGTCAAACAATCATAATGGGATATACTGATTTTCAAAAGTTTTTGACAATTTTTTAATTTTCTAAAACGCTTCCAGTGAGCATTTGACTTGTTAACTTTTGCAGTATCATATAAAGACAGAAAGAATAAAAAATTAATTTACTGATTTACTTGAGAAAACAGGAGAGGCAAAAAAAGAAACAACAACATAATGGTTATTTCAATAATTCTAAAGACGGAAATAAATTTTACTGATACCAATTTCAATTCTTATTTATAACATTTCGAACGGTCCAAGTCATTTCCAAAGATTGAAGTCGGATCTGACAAAATCTAAACAAAAGCTTGTCATTATTGTTACCAATACTGGTTTTATTATTACTACCATCACTCTTATCATTGTTACTACAATAATAATTATTATCCTTTCTTCAGGTTTTATGAAAAATATCATATTCAAAAATGTTAGTGACAACTACTGCACAATTTTGATGGATCAATATGAAGCAAGTAGTACAACAGAAGCTAGAAATGTAACTTTTTTCATCAAAGATGCATAAGTTAACCAGATAATAATTATGCGACACTTCTCACAAAATAAATTCAAATCATGAATTTCAAAATATGATAACAGTTAAAAGAAGAAATTCCTTTACCTCAGATCAATTATAAAGTAATGCAGCAACGATTGATCAAATATTTAATGACTTTACAACATGAAATAGAATATTCTTAGTACTATTTTGGCAACCTGTTTCCAGAGTATTTAGTTAAACAGTTGTCCGTTAACCATGCCCATAAATTACACCGTTTGTAGAGAGTATAATTCGTAAACACTTGCTTTACAACACTGTAATGTGATTCAAGTTTAACGCAACCACTATCAGTTGGCTATAGATAGCACTGATTGATTTAATATTATCAATTATTTCCATTACCACTACAATCATCATTGCTTGTACAATCACGACCGCCTTTATTGTTAATATAATTATTATAATAATGGTAATAATTATTATAATAATATTGTAATTCTTATTGTTATTACAACTATAGCACAATAACTTAACCACTACTATATCCACTACAACCACAACTGCAACTACAATTGCAACTAAATCATATCACTGTTAATTGTTATCATCACTACCACCAATTATTATCGTCGTCCGTTAGCACCATTCATTACCAACTACCACTAATCATTATCATCATCATCATCATTATCATCATCCACGATCGATCTCATTATTACCATTCACCATCATCACCATCATCATATCTGATCACTAACACTATTACCATTACCATCACAACAACCACCATAATATTAAAGGAAGAAATAGAATAGACGGTGTGCGAAAAAAATGAAGCAAAATGGCAATGACAAAAAGCAAAATCATACTGATTGAGTGGGCGAAGACTGATACACAAATTTCTAAGAAGAATTTGATATAAATTATGATACAAACTTCTATGAAAATATGATATAAATTTCTAAGAGGAATTTACGTATTCCGTTAGCAGTCAGTGGTCTTCTTTCTTTTTTTCTAATAAAAGATATTGTGACATGGACCTGTAGTATGTGTTTAAAGAAAACATATGAGAAAAATTAAGGTCTGAAATGACTAGAATTGGTGCACAAAACGAACCCAATGAAAATTTAAAATAATTGATCATAATGGTTAAATTAAATTAAATTAATAATTCATTAATAAATGATTTCTTAACGATCGGTACATTGCTTATTTATTACCGATTATAACTAATTGTTATGCAAAGAAACGTAACTAAATTCCTATTTAAAATTTTAATTAATAATTACTGATTACAAAGAATAGCTTAAAAGATGAAAATTTTAAAAAGACATATATAATAATAAATAAATGTACTATGTAAAAATGACTTTTTTAAAGTGGAAAGAGAAATTTGTCATTTTAGAAATCATTTTTCAAAATTTTAATTTATTTTTTTTTTATTTTTCTATTTAAAGAAGAAAATCACAACAAATTTGTAGAAAAAAAATAGTTGAAGGAGCATGGAGAACAAAAACATCAATGATATATGATATATATAGCGGTTGATGGTAAGAAAATAATTTCATTTCTTTTTTCTTTTCATCACTATCCCTCTTCTGTCTCTCTCTCTTTCTTCGTTCTATCATCATTTTCTTAACAAAGCCATGAATTTTAACGAAATGGCACTTTTTTATGCCGTATATATAAATGTTCTAGTGCAAATTGTAGTAAAATGTCTGAAATATTTGCATAAATGAAAGAAAGAAGAAGGAAGACAGAAAACTTTCTCCTCTTACAATTTTATTAATTATCAAATCACTTTTTTTGTTTTTTTTTTAAATCTATTTTCTCATTAATCAAAACAATTTTGAACAAAGAATCATAAAAAAGCCAAGCGATCATTTAATATAAAAATATAATTTGAGTGCAAAATGATAAGATGCAAAACAAAAAATTTTAATACTCTCCGGAAGTGTTTATGAAAGAAACGAATGTGACCCTGAAACGATGCGAAAGTTCATAAATCTGTGGTCGAAAATCATTGCTAAAAGTTCCACAAAATGTAAGATATATTGTAAAAGTTCATAAACTTGACAATAGATCATAACAAAAAAAAATCGAAAAAAAAATTTAACGGATATAAGACAGGTCAAAAAAGGAATATCAAAATATTGATATGTCTTTAAACAAACTTCATTTCTCAAATTTTTTTTTTTTTACTTTCAAACAAATAATAAATTCGAGAGAATAGAATTGCTAATTACTTACTTTGAAACTTGATATATTTGTGATCTGATCAAACCTTTCTCCTTCTTTCTTTCCAGTCTAATTAGAGATAAATTTTCCAATTAGAAATGTTAAATGTTAGAATACAACAAAAATAAAAAAAATAATTACGAATCAAAGAAATTATTTCTAAAAATTTCACTAGCATACATTAAAAATAAGATCCTTTCTTAAATTAATTCTTATATGTCTAGTGCTCTGTACTCCTCCTTTAGCACACTCCCCGTTTTTTCAACTTCTTTTTTATATTCATTTTCTTCCAAGTTTTTTTGATTCTAGGAAATGAAGTAATGCACTAAACAACTGGAAAAAACAAAAATCTTCCAACAAAATTTAGCAAAAAAAAAGAAAAATGAGCAAACGCTACGTGCCGCTATTTTAATTTTAATTTCAGGATTAACTAATGTATATGAAACTTAAATTTCTATGTTTTCCTCAAATTTGGATATATATATATATATATATATGATATGTATGGTACATCTACGAAAATTGCTTAAATGTTAACTTTAGATAGAATTTTTTATATATACGAATTGAAAATACCTCGAAATATGTGAAATTGTAAGAGTAAAATCAACAAAATTTACAGACATAAATCAGTATATATCTTTCAAGTTTGAAGACGAAATAGTATTAATACTGAGAATTAGTCGGAGAATATATTATAATTAAAAATTCATTATTATAACTGTAAAATGAAAAAAGAGACTATATTTTAATCTCACATGCAAAAGTTTTTTGAAGAAAAACTGTTACTTTTTCTTCAAGAATTCGTGCTAATTAAATTGGATAAACAACAACGATTTAAAGTGTCTGTGGAATTCGAAAAAAAAGGAAAAAAGTACTGTTGGAATCTCAGTGATTTTAAGAGCAATTTAAAAGTGTGAAAATGACTACGAAAAAAATTGCGAATTTTTGCAAACAACAAAAGAGTTTACATTTCATTTAACTCTTATTATTCAAAAAATTCCAAGTGTAACATTTCCAGAAATTTTTATCGCCAGTAAAAAAGTTTAAGATGAAATAATCGTCAGCAATTCTCTCCCACTTATTTTTTTAAAAAAAATCCAGAGAAAATATCTAATTACAAGAAAAAGAACTTACAAATTCCTTCAACACATCTACGATTCGATATCTTGTTCGGGCTCCGGTAAAATGTACCTTATCCTGACCTGGTCGATCGACCACCGTTACTCGTCTGGAGTGTTCACTGTTTTGCGAGAAACGTTTTCGATCGGCCATTTTCTGCAAAAAAAAAAGAAATCGAAAAACTTCTGCAATAATTTCATTGTTATTGATAATCATCTCAATGTTGTCTATCCCCTAAACCTTTTTCTTTAATTCAAACTGTTACGTTATCTCATTCACGCATCAATTTATGTAGCTAATTATGGAACTTTTTCATCATATTAAACTTCTCATTTCTCCTTTTTCTTACGCTACATTTGATTACTATCATCATCATCATCAATAACATTGTCAATAGTTAATTAATTTATTGATTTCTTAACATATCGTAACTTCAACACTATAATAGTACGAAAATACCCATTTAAAGAAAAAAATTATGA
Source organism: Mansonella ozzardi (assembly GCA_029876185.1). Lineage (NCBI taxonomy): Eukaryota > Metazoa > Nematoda > Chromadorea > Rhabditida > Onchocercidae > Mansonella > Mansonella ozzardi. The sequence continues at coordinate 9,054 of JARVGP010001521.1, read as the reverse complement.
TTGATTTATAAACTGGAAAAAATTTCTTATCCATGACATCACTTGCCATTTATGAGATTGAATAAGCATTTTTCATTGTATCATCGTATCCTCTCTAATCTATTATTCCCAAGAGATGGTGAACCGTAAACAAAACAATGGTAAAATGGTTGATTACAAGTGTGTGAAAAAGAGAAAAAATACTGGTATACGCAGCTAAGCGTATGAAAATAACGATTCCGATCACCGAACTATGCGAAAAAAATTGCGAAGCATGAAAACAAAGCGTTCATAGATGATAATCTTCCCTATAAAAAAGCTACAAAACATGGAAGGAATTCGCTCAACCATTTTTCACATCTTTTATTCTCTATCCTGAAAAATGCGGAATAACAGACATACCAACATGGACAAAATGCAGCATACCAAAATATATTAGCGCGCCTGATATGTTGATTGCTTATTGGACATTTGATGAAAGAGAATTTTTTCCTGTACATTAGCAAAAAGCTTAACCCGTCAATGCTGTAAGTAGCCATAACTTAACCATAGCTATAAATAGCAATAATCCATCCATGTTACGAATGACTACATTTTGAGCACTGTTACATAGCTATGACCTAATCAATCATTAACAAATTACCTTTACTACAGGAAGCATCGTGAAAGTGTAAGGCGTAAATATGTTTTATGAAATGCAAAGCATGAATATGAATCTAAAATTTCCGTTTGCTTTTTTATGTAATCCATAAATTAATATAAACTAATAAATTTTTTGTCACTTCTTAATTAACATTCCTTTTCCTGAATTCTATGTATATATAAATATATATATATATATATATATATATAAATGAAATGAAATCTGCGTTAGATCAGAAAATGATCAATGTTTTGCCGTAGTTTTTTTGTGATTGACTATCGGTATAATAAAATGAAATTCAGGATGATGAGCCAATAAATGAGATGCTACGATTTCTTTAATAAATGCATGGATCCGATTGCTTACTTCATATCGTTATTTTTGGTAGTATTACAGATGTTGTCGCTATTGTTGTTGTTGTTATTAGCGTTGTAGCTATGGTTGTTGCCGTTGTCTTTGATGCTTTTGTTAATGACATGGCCGTAAGTGTTAAATTGCAATAATTAGCATGAAATTGTAATATTGCCAAAGTTTTTGGATTATCATTGGTAATCGTCATATGTCGCATTCTTGATGACACCTTGCTGGATTATTACTTCCTTTCATTTTTCATCCAATTTCGTTAGAATTTTACAAAATAACGTTAACTAGAAGATCCACATCTGAAAATTTTTAATTATCCGCATTATAAAAAAAGCTTTTCCCACAGAATGCATAAATAGTTTAGGCTGATAATAATCGATGTACTATTGATACTGGAAGCTATATAGTACGTAAACATGTGCCATGATATTTGTGATGTTCCACATTTCAAAAAAAAAAAAAATGACGAGAAATGATAGGACAACACTTCGTCCTATATCATGATGAATTTATCCTCAAAAACAAAGCTGTCGTCGTTGTGGGACAACAATCATTTAACATTGAAATGCAAAATAACATCAAGAAATATTTGGCAGTAAAAGAAATTGTGAGAGAATGAAAAAAAGCATAAAATTTCAAAAAAAAATACGTTTTTGAAAAATCATAAATACAGTTATTTCTTTTTGTTATTGTTAGAGAAATCGTCTATAGATGCAAATATGGACAAAAATTGTTCTATAGCTTTTTTTTTTGTTATTTTAATATGAAATTTAAACAATATAAATGCTTTTTAATAATATTTGAAAACTCGACAAATTGTGAAAAGAAAAAAATATTATTATTCATTGTAACCTTGAATTTACTACTAAATCTCTTCCTTTAATTCATTTTCTTCATGATAGCAACTGTTAAGCAAAACTTGACCCATATTTTGTATAAAAATTTTTGGAAGTGCAAATCTTGCTTGATTTGAAAAATAGCTTTCAGATATCCCAACTTTTCTTTAAGAATCTGAACTGCAAATTCTTTCCTTTTACTCTATCGTCATCATTATCATTGTCATCTTAGAAACGAAAAATTATTAATATTCCTCAATTTTTTTCTGCAAAAATTTGACTTTCATGTTTCATGCACATTACATTGAAAATGATTTCCGGACTTTCGATTATCAAAAAGAATTATACAAAAATTTGGAGGAAAGAGAAAAAGTAAAAAGCAAATGGAGAAGAAAAAGATAGGAATAGAAATAAACTTTAAAAAAGCCTTCGGAACATAACGGCATGAATGAAGTGCAAGAAATAAACTTTTAAAATAATAAAAGTACCAGGTTTTAAGCCTGACAAGAAAAAATTGAACAACAACTGCTGGTCAGATAGCTAACCATTCTTTTCGTTTCTTTGTGGGAAGAGACAATTTGTTTAAAATACAAATAAGTTTGCTTGCTAGAAAATTTTCTTGTTAGTTGGAACATTTAAGGATTAGTTTAATGAGTGAGTAATCGGAAAAATCGTTCCGACAAACAAAAATTGTTCAGTAATTAATCTTAAATACTTCCAAAAAAACGAAGAATTAACTTTTTAAATTATAAATTGTCAATTAAGAAAAAATATGGTCCGATAGTTGAAATTGGGTATTACTGAGCTAAGAACGTATTATCGCCTTTGCAATTTGTTTTCGGAGTATTCGAAAATACAAATATTCCACTCTTTTCTTCCCTTCTCTAGCTTTATAAAAAAAAATTGGATAGTTGGATTTATTGGATTTATTGTTTTTTTGAACAGTTTTTTCTTGAATGTTTTTTTGTTGTTTAGTTTTTAAAAACAAAAGGGTAAAGGACTTTAACTTGTCGCAACAGATATTTCTGATATAAGACTATACAAAAATGAATTGATTTTAGCTTTAATCATTTATTAAATGGCACGATTAAGAATGAACCAAAGGATGAAGTAGAATTTTTAAGCCTAGATCAATATTTGGCCTAACGACCAATTGAGTTGGAATAATAAAAAAATGGCCAAATATTTGCTTTTTGAAAGCAAAATACACACAATATGACAATGCACTGTTTGTAAATGTAAAAATTATGTATTTAAACAATGAAATACATAAACATCAATTTTTGATTTTGGACGAACTATTTGTTAACTATCAAAAAAAATTAAATAAAAAATATGAAAAAAAATTAAAAAATTTCCAAGATACCGCAGTAGAAATAAAGGCATTCATAAAAAGCATTCATAATATCATTCATAAAAAATACTAAGAAAATATTATTAAACTTCAACAAAAAAAAATTTTTTATAAAAAAATCAAAAAAAAAATTCCTAACATAATAAATGTATTGGTATTATTAAATACTCATAACGGGATAAAATATTTGTTTGAATTTTAGCTATTGCAAAAAATAGCACACACCATTTTTTTTCTGAAAAAAGCGAAAAACGAAAAAATTTTGGAAATCATTACTGTTCCAGAAATTTACTCCAGAATAATAAAACTACCTTTTTTTTACCATGTTGATAGCTATTCCTGTTTTAAAAGAAAGAAAGTAACAAAAATGAGTTGTACAAATTAACAATTCAAAAAAAGTGAAAGTATACTAAAAAATATTTCAACTATATCGAATAATTAAAATGAACTTTTGTTAAGTAACAATGATATTTCTTGCTCGAAACCATATAACAATAAATTCAAGCGAAAAAAAAAAGAAAACTTGGAAATAGAAATCGAAAAAAGGTTTGGAAAATTCGGTGGTGTGTTTGGATTTGGATTCAGTTTCGGGAGATATTTTATCTCAGAGAGGATATTGATATAGAAGAATAAAAAACAAAAAAATCTGGGACGAAGGGAAAGAAAGCAAGAAGTTACATTCACTAACATAATGTTTGCTTTCAGGAAGCCTGTTTAATAGTTGTTGTAAGCAGGAAAATAAGGTAGAAAGAGAAGGGAAAGAGAGAGAAAAGAAGAGAGATAGAAATGGAATCGGAAATGAAAAAAAAAAAGGAACATTTTGATGAATAATGATAAAATTTTTGATTTCTTCTTTCCGTCGCAAAGAAAGAAATTAATAGCCACGAATTTTCAAGAAGTATTCTTATTTTGCCAAAATATGTGAAATTCTACTCGAATAATTCACTTCAAAAAAACTCATAGAATTAGAAAGGTGAAAAAGTTTAAATTATCAAATAATCACCCGGCTGTGGGGTTTCTTCCTTGGCTCATTGTCTTATCTTTAATCAAACTATTCTCGTTTTCATATAACTTTAACGTATTTTAATTTCTCATTATTTACAATTAATAAATATCATTTTAAATTTTCAAAAGGCAATGAATCATGGATACGATGACAAAATCTCTTTGCGGCATTGCACTATTCTACTCATAGCTTACCACTGAATAAAACTAAACAGAAATAAGCCACGACGACGACGAACATAACTGATGAAAATGATGATTATAACCAAGTAAAAATGTTGCCATTAAGATAACATACTTCCCATTGATAATTTTATCATATCTCTAGTAACGAATTATTATGACAATTTACAAATTTATTTCTTAAAGCTTCACTAGTTTTTTCTTAAAAGAAACACTGTTTTTGTGGATTTTTAAATTTTTTCATGTAGTAAATAAAATCAGCGCCGAATGCAATGGTACAAATAATTCGGCCAGAAAACAACAAAGACATGAATGAAATGATGTTGGCATAAAACGAACTGAAGGAAATAATGCAGAGAAATGCATAAATTTAGAGCCAAGAATCGTCTCTTCTATTTAACTAACAACCAAAACAAAAAATTATTTCATAGAAAAACAAAAAAAGGAATCAGTGTTCACATCATTATTTGCTTTTTTGTAAATGATTAATTTAAAGTGCAAGAGATTTGTGGATAACAAGATGGATTTTTTATTTATGGTTTTTATATAAAAAAGTGAATGAAATGGAGATGAATTAAAATAAGGCAAAGGAAATTTATGTCAAAAACAAGCAAGTACTTGTTGTCATAGCAAAATCATTTTCATTTTAATTGCATTTTTCGCATTTATAAGCCATCAGTGTACAAGCGATTTATTGTGTATACTTAAATTTCTTTCGGTAATTCAAACAGTTTAATTAGTTGATTTAAAAATAAGCTTTCAGTTCATTCTACCATTTGACTAGCTCACTAGAAAGAAAACTAACAACTAAACAAAAGCTAAACTTTTGAGCAAGTTTGTTTTATCAATCAGTGAATTATTTTTTTTTATTTTTTGTTGGGAAGCAATTCCAAAATAAGCTACTGCAAAACTACGAAAAAATTTTGTTGTTTAATAATGGCATTCCGAAATCATTAAAACTTCAGGAGGAATCTGGAAAGAAAATAAAATGTTTCTAAGTATATATTAAAAAACAACAAAAAAATAAAGAATAAAGTTGAAATTCCATTTAACTATTAAAATTCTTACTTTTGATGTCAATAACATCAGAAATATTCAATAAATATCATCTTATCCTATTAACAGCAAGAATCTTAGACAACAGAAAAAACGTTTTAATGTACCGAATGAAGAAGTCACAATATTTTTGTTTGCTTCTTCATAATTGATCTACAGTTTGTTACAAATTTATTATATTTCTTGGAATACAACAATTCCATACATGATTTGGAAACTGATTCCAGTCGTTCCGGAATATGATATAGAAGATGGCTTGAAAAGCCAAAATAAATTTAAATTTCCTACAAAACTTTTCATGATGGAATAATAATATTCGGAATATGAAAAAAACGTGAGATAAAGTTTGATAAAGAAATATTTTGTATTTTAAAAAATATTTCTGCTTTCATTCCTGCATCATTCCTGTATTGCTGTTGAGTTTTTTTCAGGGTCTTTTATTTCATTTCTCTAAATTAGGCAAATCAGACATTTATTACTTATTAATCTTACTACAATTACTTTAATGGATGCTTGCTGATCTAATTTTCTTTGTGAAAGATCCAATTCTTTCAAAAAATGTCAAATTATTAAATAGTTGATATTCACAAAAACTGAATGCTAAAATTAAACAACAACTATAGCCATTCATCAGAATTTCCAGGTTTTTTTCAACATAAATTTAAAATTGTGGTAATTTTTATGAAATCAATTTAGAACTGTAATTTTTTTATGAAAATCTAATAACAAATATTAAGGGTTTTGCCGACTGATACATTTTACTGGAAATTTTGCTAGCTATTATCGCAAAAGTTTGAGTGATCATCGATTATCACCACAATTATATGTATATTTCAGTATCAAATGAATCTTTGCTGTGTGAGGAAGTAAAAGCAACAGTAACGCAGCTATTTTCATAGGATTAATACCAAAATCCTTGTATAATGAAAGTGTATCCAAATCTTAACACCAAAAAGATTGATAAGTAAAATCCCTCCGTTTGAAAATTTCCATTGTTATTCATCTTTTTTTTCAATGTCGTAAAGTGATTGCAAATTTTTTCTATGTGAATAATTGTTGGATTTTCGAAATCATACGAGAACGAATTTTTAATACTCCTTTAGTTGGTAATTTAAAAAGATGAATATGAAAAAAGTGTAAAGTGTACTACTTAAAGTGTCGAATGAATTGACTGCGAAATATGGAACAACAATATAACGATGAAAATGCAGCAATGTGGTAACAAGTGATAAATGTTAGCTGTAGATATTTACAACAGTCTACCATAACTATGAAATAAATTAAAGCAAATTCAACATTGGAACATTCCTTTAAAACCTTACAAGGATCAGTATGAAATGATTGATGAAATTTTCTCAATTATGGTTGAACGCGTCAACAATAGGTGAAATTTTTCCGCACGTGTCAAGTACATGAGAGAAATGAAGAATTTTTCTTATTACGCATCCAATCAGATCAACTTCGGGATTTTCAGTGTTTCCCATCATATCATGGAAGCTCAGAGGTAGAACTGCAATCATAGAACTGCAATCATTCTTTTTCATCTTGCTTTTTTTTTCCACTAATTTTTCCTACCATTGGTGTTCGAAAGCAGTTCAAATTTTTTCTCAGTAAAGAATTTGAAATTCAATCAGTGATGAAAAAATTATGTTGTCAATGACTGAATTGAAATCTTTTTCTGAAAGAATTGCAAAATAAACTTTAAGATAAATCTAATACTGATATTCAGATGATATCTCTTAATTAATTTTATCCTCTTCAAAGAAAATGAAAAGTAAAAAGGATATCAGTTAGTAAAACACGATTTAAAAAATTTATTTGATTTTATCATTTTTTAAATAAAGTTTAATAAAATGTTACATTGCAATATTATGTCGAATTAGTTATGATGTAGTAAACAATTTGAAGTGAAAAGCTATCGTTCGACTAGGATATAAATTTTATTCTCCTTTTAGTATTGCATTATACAATGTTATTATCCTTATTATTGATAACAGGAGCATAAACACACGACAAACGATAAGCAACAGGGCAGTAAGATCGTAAATGGGATAAGTGGTATCGAGAAAGGTGGTAAAAGAATTGAAGTCGGAAAAAATCTCTAATCGTCGATAAGTTGAGTTAAAATCCAAAAGTGACTCCCATGAGAAAGCGAAACTTACTAGAAAGGATGGAAGGAGAGGAAAGGAACGTAATAAAATAGCATACTGGTACATGCAAGCATTTTGGAAGGAATTTCGGAAGCATAGTAATACGACAGGAGAGGATAAGCGATTCTGTGATGAATTCTTTATTTGGAAATATCCTTAATAGCCGTTGATTTTGTAAGTATGACAATTATTTGAATGAAGTATGAGAATTATTCGAATTACAATGGTTCAAACCACTAATTTTTTCTAATGAAGAATTTTGATTATTTTAAGTTACAAATTATTTCGCACTTCGCGACACTAACTGGAGAACTCGTCCACTAATTCCCTTTGCTTTGCTTCCTTCGTGTTCTCAGTGCTGTAGGTTCTTCTTCGAATTTCAAGTTATCCTCTCTTTGCCTCTCGAAGTCTACTTCGAGGGAGTAGAACATATTCATAGGTCTTGTGAAGAGCTTCCCGTCCGGCATTTCTATTACTGTGACTCTAGTGATTTGATCCTTCCTCCTTTTAAATTATTTTTGCTAATTTCCAGAAACCTCGAGGAATTTCAGGATTCGTCCACTAAAACAATTCTACTTGCGGTAAACGCTTCTCTGTGGATTTGGGATCCACGTGCTCCTTCTAGATTCGTTCTGAGACTTGCTAAGTACTCTATTTTCCGTAATTCCCAAAATGTTTGAGTATGAACATTCGATATTGGATGAGTCACTCCTCGAATTCAGCATTATTGGTATATATTGATCCTATTTGTTATAATCACTAAGGCCAACGATTTTTTTACTACACTATCATCAGAGTTGGTACATTATGGTCCAGTATTTAAAATTTCTTCAACCTCAACAATCAGAAAGACGATAGTTTTTTTTGTCAGTCCAATCAGTCATTGATAGATTCCTCCATGGAGCTCTCGGAGTTATGTTCTCCCAAATCGTCTTTCTCTTTGCCAGGAATTCCATATGTTGCTGCTTCATAGTTTTAAAGCCTAATTGGAATTGATTTGCATTATCGCTCAGAATTCGCTCAGGATACCCATGCCGGCATACAAATTTCCTTGACACATGCAGTAAAGTTTTTGCAGATAAATCGTCCGTTTTTGCTTTGAAATCCTGAAATTATAAAATATCTTTATATGATAAAATTTCACTTCAATATGAGTTATAGAAAGAAAATATATCAAAAATATCTTGAAAAAGACTTTAGAAAGGAGAGTTAATACAGATGGCCAAAAAACAAAATATGCAAATGCTTTATGCTCCATCTACGTGGTGAGTTATAAGACACGAAAAAAAAAAAGAGAAATTTCATTAATGTAAGTCATACCATTTACATGACCTTCTTTGATTTCGGAGTCCTAATTATCGTAACAAATCTGATTTATAGAGATTCCACACTTTGACCGATGAATTTTTAGACGTCTACATTGTCCTCCATCAATTTGATGATTGTAATTTTAGGTGTTAATAGAAATTCAAATATAACGAAAGC